>JAIUZE010015258.1:0-17248 GCA_022085475.1 Heliosperma pusillum
TGCTCGATTTGCGTAATTCTCGTTGACGGATCGATAAAGTAACTAAATATCTAGATATTTTGATTAGTTTAATCAAAACAATTAAAATATCTTATGGTGAGTGGAAAGCGATGACACGCGCGTGTGACTCATGCCAACGTCGAGTTTCGATTTTGTTTCGCGCTTTACGATGAGTCGGGAATAGTTAAATGACGTTCGGTTAAAACCGTAAACGTTATTCTTTAAATTCCGAATAAATTCAAAATAATTATATTAAATTATGATAAATCATAATAAATCTTAATAAAAATAATCAAAAATATAATTTTTTTAAATAAAATTTCGGTCTTCAAAATCGCAAGGCGAGTCGGGAAAAGTCAACGAAAGTCAAAGTCGACTTACAAGTCGAGAAAAGTCAAAAATGACTTAAAAGTCAAGAAAAGTTTATGACGACTTAAAAGTCAAGAAAAAGTCAATGACGACTTTAAAAAGTCAAGGAAAAGTCAAAGACGACTTAAAAGTCAAGAAAAGTCAAAGATGACTAAAAACGGTCTTTTCATGGAATCCCTCAAAAATTCCAAATACGACCGCGGAATTTCAAAATAAGACTCAGAACAAAAATTCCTATTTTAAAAACTTAAGTTCTACTGAAAAGTGTTAGTAAATATTTTTACTAGAAAAATCGGGTATATTTCGGGTTGTTACAATAGTCACATTAGCAAACTATGGTGGTTACTAATCCTCAAGATAAATGGGTTCACTATTCTAACTCTATAATCCATAACAACTGAGCATTCACTATCCAAAGCTTGCAACGAACATTTCTCAATCTCGAACTATGATTCCTTAAGAATAAAAGAGAATTACTAATTCCAAACCACAAATGGCCAATTACTTGGCAACCAGACCACCATTCAAATCATATAGTTCATCTAAAACTCAATATGAATCGATTTTCATTTATGACAATACTCCTCAAACTTTGGGTACCGGCTCAATTTCCCTAAAGCAAAGTCTCTTTTAGAATCCACCAATTAGAGACATCTAATTCCCAAATGACATACCAAGCAACCGTTATCACTACTACAAATACAGGCAATAACAACGCCCCATCAACAACGCATACTCATGAAAATAAAGAAAAACCGTTGTGGAATGGATAATTATTTTTCCGCGGAATTTTATTAAACCTAATAACAACGGTGTTAGTTTTTCAAACGTTGTTATTAGTTTTAACAACGGCGTGAACTAAAATAACCGTTGTAAATAAATTTACTAATAACAACAGTTTATTCTATATCCGTTGTTATTATTTTAGCGCGAAATAATGAAAAGTAATAACAACGGGTATGAAAAACCCGTTGTTATAATGTGTTATTAATTTGGCGCATTATTTGGCTTAAATTAATAACAACGGATATGATTTTGTTGGACGTTGTTGTTAGTTGTAACAACGGATTTAACTTTGTTAACCGTTGTAAATAGGTAATCTAATAACAATAACGGTGAATATAAATATTAACCGTTGTCAATACTTTTAATAAAGATGAAAAACACAGAACACTAATAATACTGTACTGCAACACAAAAACACAAACACAAAGCGATTATACTGCATCACAAAACCACAAACACTAATAATTTATTGATTTCCTGATCGTCTCTTTGTCATCATCTCCGTCTGCTATTTCTTATTAATCAGGTATTCTAATAATTTTTCTTTATTGATTTCCTGAATTTCGTTTATTTGTGAATTAGTTGCCTTATACATTGCATTTTCTGAATTAGTTTTACTTAGTTGGATTTTCTGAATTACTTGGCTTACTATATATACTACGAATGTAGATAAATGACTCGAACTTGGATGAATGCTGCGAATATGAGTGACCCAAACTATAAGGAGGGTTTAGCTGAATTTTATGAAGTCGTTGCGAACAATTTGAATGGTTCTTCTAGTATTCCATGCCCTTGTGAAAGATGTGGTAATATTAGGTATATGGCTATTCCGGACGTTAAAATTCACCTAGAAAAGTATAGTTTTAGTCGATCCTATACCCGTTGGATTTTTCATGGGGAATCATTAGCGGAAGATAATAATTTTGAAGAAGATGATCTTGAGGTATACGAAAGGATAACTGATGATCCCGAGTTTGCCGAGTATGTTGAGTTGGAAGCAGACGAGTTGAATGTTGGGTTTACAGATAATGAAGAAAAAGATGATGAATCAAATGCTTTTGAAGATGAAAACATTAATTTGGATGACCTTGACAACATGTATGAGAAGTTGTGTGAGTCTGAAGCGCCTCTATACCCTGGTTGTAAGTACACAAAGATGTCGGCTGTGGTGCAGTTGTATAATATCAAGGGGGCAAATGGGGTTAGTGACACGTGTTTCACTAGTTTATTAGCCTTGATAAACGACATGCTTCCAGATGGTAATGTTCTTCCCGTTAAGACATATGAGGCTAAAAAACTACTTAGAGGGGTGGGTATGAAATATGAGAAAATACATGCATGTCCAAATGATTGCGTATTGTATCGAAAATTATATCAAAACTTAACCAATTGTCCGGTTTGTTTTGAGTGGCGTTATAAGGATAAGGAAGGGATCCCGGCTAAGGTGTTATGGTATTTTCCAGTGATACCAAGATTCATAAGGATGTTTGCGAATAGCAATGATTCAAAAATGTTAACTTGGCATGAAACTGGAAGAATAAATGATGGGAAGCTAAGACACCCGGCAGATGGTATGCAATGGAAATCGTTCGACGCTAAGTATCCTGATTTCGGCATTGAACCTAGAAACTTACGTCTAGCGCTGTCCACTGATGGAATGAACCCACATGGAAACATGAGTACCCAACATAGTACTTGGCCAGTAGTGTTGGCAATATACAACTTACCTCCATATGTGTGCATGAAAAGAAAGTACTTGATGTTGTCGTTGTTAATTTCCGGCCCTAAACAACCTGGAAATAATATAGATGTCTATTTGGAACCTCTTTTAGATGATTTGCGAATTTTGTGGGATAGTGGGATAGAAGTATTTGATGCATATAGGAATGAAACTTTCAATTTGAGAGCGATGTTATTGTGTACAATAACCGACTATCCGGCTTATGGCGACCTTTCTGGGCATACGGTGCATGGGAAAGAGGCATGTCCATTGTGTGGGGAGGATATCGAGTCTGAATACTTGAAGTGTTCTCATAAGTATGTGTATTTGGGAAATAGGAGGGGCTTGGATCCTGACCATTGTTATCGCAAGCAGCAGAAAGCATTTAATGGACGTCAAGAACATCGTCAACCTCCTAGAATTTTGAGTGGGCATGAAGTTTATCAGAAAGTAAAGCATATAGAGATAAAATATGGGAAGAAGAACGGCTCTAAATTGTCTACTCGTGGGTATAAGAAAAGATCCATATTTTTTGATAAACTTCCATATTGGCCTGACCTGGAGGTCAGGCATTGCCTCGATTTCATGCACATTGAGAAAAATGTATGTGATAATATTATCAATACCCTCCTGAATGTTCCCGGTAAAACAAAGGATAACGCCGCAGCTAGGGAAGATATGCAAATGATGGGTATTAGGCTAGAGTTGGCACCACAGAAGAGAGGTAATGGTACATTTTTACCGCCAGCAGCTTATACCCTTTCACGGAATGAGAAAAAAGAGTTTTGTGCATGCTTGAATGGAATTAAAGTGCCACATGGTTATTCGTCCAACATCAAAAGCCTTGTGTCGATGCAAGATCTAAAACTCACCGGGTTAAAGTCACATGATTGCCACACTTTGATGCAACAATTACTATCCGTGGCTATTCGCTCCATTTTACCTGAAAAGGTACGATATGCTATTACCAGATTCTGTCTCTTCTTCCAGTCCATATGCGATAAAGTCATCGATCCCGATGATGCGGATTCATTGCAGGACCTCGTTGTCACCTCTCTTTGTCATTTTGAAATGTATTTTCCACCCTCTTTCTTCACTATCATGATTCACCTGACCACTCACTTGGTTAGGGAGATTTTGTACCTTGGGCCCGTGTACTTGAGATACCAGTATCCTTTCGAAAGATTGATGAAAGTCTACAAGGACTATACATCTAATCGGTATCGTCCAGAAGGTTGTATTGCTGAACGTGTTATATTAGACGAAGCTCTTGCATATTGTTACGCTCATCTCTCCCCTGAGGAGTTAATTGGCGTTCCAAAGAATCGTCATAGTGACTGGATGACCGGAAAAGGTATTAGGGGCCGGGTTGAAAAAATTGTGTCACGTGACATGTTACATTTAGCACATACGTATGTGCTAAACAACGAAGATGAGGTGCAACCTTATATTCAACAACACAAAGATGAGCTCAAATACGATCACCCAAACAAGAGCGAGATGTGGATTGCAAACGAGCATAAGAAGACATTTGGAGAGTGGTTTAGGAATGTTGTCTTGGAGTATAAGAATTTGTATGGTGATGACATCTCTCCTAGGTTACTACGTCTTGGGTTAGGTCCAAATGCCAGGGCCACTTTTTTCAGCGGTTTTGCTATTAATGGTTATACTTTTTACACCCGCGAGCAAGATGAGTTGAGCACAATGCAAAATAGTGGTGTGAGTTCTGAATTTGAGGCAATGCACTTTGCTACTTCAAAAGATAAAAACCCTATTTGGGGAAAATGCCTTTATTATGGTGTTATTCAAGAAATATTGGTATTAGATTACATTGATTTCACAATACCTCTGTTTCGATGTAACTGGGTTGATAACAACAACAATTGTGTTCGAAAGGATAAAATGGGATTTACGTTGGTCAATTTGGATAAGGTTGGCAATAATAAGGATGATCCTTTCATAATGGCATCCCAAGCTAAACAAGTGTTCTATATCACCGATCCTATGGATAAGAAGTGGTCTGTTGTACTATCTATAAGGAGTAGACGGGGTGCACCCGATAATGGTGGGGATAATGATCAGGATGTCGTGTTTGAGGGAATGGATCACTCTTCCACTGTATCTTATTTCGACAATGTTGACACTGATCATGATAACATTGAAAGCATCTATATGCGTGATGATCATGGTGAAGGTATTTGGGTTAACGAAGAAACTATGTCGGGCAAGAAACGTCCCCGATCCTGAGGTGGTATTGTCTTTAGTTTTTGTTAGCTTTGGTCATTGTTGAAGATTCCCAAATTATTTAGCTTTTGGTCATTCATTATACAGTCTCCATGTTTTGGTTTCTGCTGATATTGCAGTGTATAGTGCTTATGATATTGCTGTCTTTGTTGGTTTCTGCTGATTATTATTGCAGTGTATAGTACTTATGATATTGCTGTCTCTTATAATTATAATTAAAAAAAAAATAAACGTAAGCAACAACAACGGTTGTTGTAAATATACCCGTTGTGGTTAGTAATAACAACGGTTATTAATCACAAACCGTTGTCATAGTGTTTACTAATTACAACGGGTATGATACTATAACCGTAGTCATTACTCTATCACAACGGTTTGTTTATGATAACCGTTGTCAATATTTGTAGATAGGAAACACACACTAATAATACGACTGTACTGCAACACAAAAACTCTATCACAAAGATCTATTAAAGGAAATGATCATTTTTCTGTCATCATCTCCCTTATTATTTTTTAATTTGTGAATTTGTGAACTATTTCTTGAATTTGTGAATGTCATTTCCTGAATGTCGTTTATGTTTTTCACCAATTCAATGTCGTTTATTATTAGCAAATTTGTTAATGTCATTTCCTGAATGTCATTCAATTCTAATTTTGCTTTATCGATTGAATAGCTTTGAATTGAATTAGTTTAATTACTTCTAAACTTAAGTCAAAAAACAAATTAACGTATCAACATTAATATTATTAAATAATAAGTTCAAACGGCGCCACACACAAATGGCGCCAAAACAACAACAAACAACTACAACCAAACAACAACAACCAAACAACTACAACCAAACAACAACAACAAACTAAATTGAGTCCGGGTAAATCTCCCGGATAGCTGCCACCGCTAGAGCATATGCATCAATCGGGTCAGCCTCGGCCAGAGCCAACCCTTCCCACTGCTCTACCTGGGTCACTTCAACGAGGTCGACCCCATTTGGCCAACGGTAACGGTCATGTTCGGAAGCCACCCATAGATATGGCCCAGGCTGGTGGTCCGTGCTCTCAATAAAATCTTTTCGCCCATGCCCGGCCTTGTCAAACATTCTTGCCAGTTTGAATGCGGACGCACGATGAGCATCCGACATCCCAAACTCGAAAACGAGTTCCCCTGTAAAGTGCCTGCGATGATAATTTGGCCACATCTTCCTGATTAAATAGCCATTTCGAATAAGCGTATCACGGAGTTTTTTGTAACTTTTACACACAACGTAGCCACCCTCAATATGACAAGGCATTTCTTTCATGATGCAAGCATATGGTTTAGTAAAAGTTCCAGACATTTTGTATGGTTGATGTTAGTATTGAGGCTGGGAAATTTTGTATGGTTTAGCAAATATGATATTGATTAGAGTTGGGAATTTTGTATGTGGTTGATAACCTGCTTGTATTGAGGCTGTATTTATAGAGAGTTATTTATTGGAGTTATTTATTCACATGCATGCATTGGTTCACATGAAGGCATTGATTCACATGCATGCATTGGTTCCCAAAACGACTATACATTCACATGCATGCAGTACGTTATTGATTGAGTAAATGTGTGAATATGCAGTCAATGCATTTACTGCAATGTGCAGTCAATGCATTTACTGCAATGTGCAGTCAATGCATTTACTGCAATGTGCAGTAACCCTATCACAACGGTTGTGGTAACGAAAACCGTTGTGGTTAGTAATAACAACGGGTTTTTGTACCAATAACCGTTGTTATTGCGTAATTACAACGGGTTTTTGTACCAATAACCGTTGTTATTGCTCAATATTATTATTTTTAATTAAAAGATATTGCAGTCCAAACCCGTGAATAAACAACAGCAGAACCAGCATTGATTAAAGCATCCATTGAACATCATCAATGGCAGCATAACCCCTCTATAAATACAGCCTCAAAACCCCTCCTTTAAATATTCCATAACTACCCTAAAATTAATATCATCAATGGCAGCAGTTAACCTTCCCAACGATGAAACGACCCTTACAAAATTGATTGCAGATGAGGAGGAGGCTCTTGCCGTAGTTCCCGCTGATCATCACCCATTGATTAAAGGATCCATTGAACATCGAAGGGATTATTGGATTAAGAGGCGTGAAGCAGTCCGACTTGTCAACCAAGCGTCGTCATCATCATCGTCCTCTGTCTACCCACGTCGGCCTTATACTCGGAGGTTGGATGCCGCAAGAGATATGTTGAGCTGTACCCGTCCTACCTTATCTCCACATGCAAGACGTGTACTTGCAGGCATTGAATCTGTTATTGCAAAATACGAGGTTAATGATCCGGAAGTCATCAGTATCATCAATATTGTTCCGGATTGTTGGTGGCAGTGTGAGAAAAGCTTTTTACACTTAACCGGAATTGTTCCGGATTATTTAACATCTTTATTTATTTGATGTCGGATGAATGTAATGTACTTTATTATAAAATCTAGGTTATTCCTAATGAAATCAATGAGAAAGAATGTTGTTTAAAGTGTTTGAATTGATGTTCAATATTTTGATGTATTATTAATTAGAAGTATATAAAAAAGGGTTTAGGGTTTAGGGTTTAGGGTTTAGGGTTTAGGGTTAGGGTTTAGGGTTTAGGGTTATTTTGAAGTAACACACGTATACTAATAATGATACTTAATAATTAAAAGTGATCCGACCCGAAAATGATACTTAATAATCATCACGCGGATAATAAATAATGATTTCTATCGAATTAAATAAAATAACCTGATACTAGCTAGCGAGCTAATTAATTTTGGGTCGGACAGTTTCAGGTTTGTGATGCAAAAACGGCCCGTTTATTAGCGTACTTGAATTGGATGAACGAAGTCGATCGACCCCAGGCCATATATATATATATATATATATATATATATATATATCATTATTATTTAATTTGGGAAACATTGACGTACGTGTATATATAATACTTACTTGAATTGCATGTATGTGCATTGATGAATCTGTTATTATTGCAAATTGTAGTACGAGCGTCGTTAATTAGAGATCCGGAAGTCATCATCATTTAATTATTATATATATATATATATATATATATCATCATCAATATTATATTAATTATCATCAATATTATATGCAATAAGTAGTACATATATTATATACGAGGTAATTAATAATGACACGTGCCCCCGACCCTGCCCAAAAGCGATCGACCCGAATTGAAGTACGTAGCTACGCTTGCTCTGATCTAGAAAGTGGATTGCCCGATCCGTAACTGCTGGCCTGGCCACCCGATCGATTAGTTTCAGGTTAACTAGTGATGCATGATAATTATAATAACCAGTTCCTTAATTAAAAAGAAAATGACCCGATTCGAGGTAATTGAACCAAAAACTAAAAATAATTAATAACTAACCCGATCGATAAAGTTATTAATTACAAACCCGCCGAATCTAACCCGATTGGAATTGATTCCTAGGCCAAACCCGATCCGAGCTAATAATTAAACGTAACTTACGCCTATAATATAAAATTTAGAGCAAAGTAAAATAAATTAAATTAAATTTAGAGCAAAGTTAAATAAATTAATTTAGAGCAAAGTTAATGAGTTTATTTCGTGCCTCAAATTTTAATACCGCGCGCGCGTATCTGAAAAATTAAAAAAAATATACATAATCTATAAAAACGGTGTTTTAGAAATTCACCGTTGTTATTACTTTCAACAACGGTTTATAATAAATAAACCGTTGTCTTAGTGTTATTACTTTCTACAACGGGTGTTATTTAACCGTTGTTATTAATCTATAACAACGGTGGTTTGTAGGATAACCGTTGTCAATAGTTTCTCTTAATAAACCCTTTAGTTTCTCTTAATAAAAAATAATTTACAATCCTATAGAGTAAATTTTACACACGTACATTATCATCATCATCCTCCTCGTTTACAATCATCCTCGTTTACAACACAAATCTTTTTGTTTATTATCATCATCATCCTCCTCGTACTCGTGATCATCATCCTGTTCTCTTTATCATCACCCTGTTCTCATTTTCTTTATCAGGTAATTTTTGTGTTTCGTCTTTAGGGTTTTAAGATTGAAGTTCATCTTTTTGTTTTCATTTTCTATTTATCGTTCTCTTTATCATGTAGTTTCATTCCTTTCTAAGTTTTTAGAGTTTTAGAATCTCTGCATGACTCTTTATTTGTTCAGTTACTATTTCATTCATTTCAAGGTCTTAGGGTTTTAGAATCGCTGTATGCATGACTCTGTTCCGTTACTATTTCATTTATTTTGAAGGTCTTAGTGTCTTAGGATTATCATGGGTGAAAAACGGAAAAGAGTAGACAACAATGATAAGGGGGATAAGCCTGGTGAGAGGGGTGCTTCGAAGTGCTCTGCAGCCCTTGCAGCTATATCGGCAAAAACGCCGATGGAAATAAAATGGAGTGTGAAAGGTGTTCCTACTGGTCCAAATGCTAGCCATTTAGCCACTTGGATTGGAGTTACAACCAAACAGTTTGTGCCTATAGATTTAGATGATTTCAGGAATATAAATCCTTCATTGCAGAACTTACTCTTGAAACGTATAAAGGTATGATAATATCTTTAGCTAAACACCATTTTATTTTGCATAAGTTACTATTACATAAGGCAGGAAGCCGTATAAAGGTTCGTGTAAAGGTATGATATTAGACAGCCGCTTATTAGTATATATGATGATGATGCAGGAAGCTTTCGATATTCCAGACTGCCATGATAAGTATCTATTACGTAAGGCAGCGGCAGTCTTAAGGCAGTGGAGGTGTGACCTTGCCAAATTACACTTGTATGTGGACAAGGAGACGGGGCAGATGCATAAGAGCCCACCGACAAAGTACCCCCACATCACTCAGCAACAATGGGATAATTATAAGGCGAAACGAGCTACTGAAAAGTTTCAGGTTAAGTATCCATGTCATATGTTTACATTTTTGTAAAACTCTACTTAAGGTTACATTTTTCTAAAAGTTTCAGGTTACATTTTTCTAAAACTCTACTTGTATCTATAATTTTCTAATTGTCTCATCTACTTGCGATTTTATATGATTTGAAGAGCGTTAGCGCCAGAAATCGTGCTAACATCTCACAGAAGCGGGGGGGTATATTATGGTTCTCGAGGCGGTTACAGATTGATAGAAGAAAATCTCGTAAGTAGCATCTATATATTAGATTTTTTTAATCATACTTGGACTTGATATACATGTATACATATATTATTTTTGAGTTAACGTGTAGGTGTCAAAAGGTGTGACCGACTTGAATCGGCACGTAACTTATAAAGAAGGGCACACGCCTAAAGGATCCCGAACATGTAACGAATATGATCAGGAAGTCTTGGCCAACATAGTAAGTATTATTTTTATTAAGACGGGTTTTTAATAACTTTATTGTTCAATTCTTGTATGTCTAACTATCTATTTATTTTAGTAACAAAAATTAAATTAAGTTTATTTAATATATTATAGGAGAATGTTCTGAAGGAGGTTGCGGAAGGGAAATTCACTCCGAGTGGTCGTGACGACGTTCTTGCTAGAGCGATCGGCCGTCCCGAGCATCCAGGTCGATTGAGGGGCGTCCCATTACATGTCGGAGTCACGAAATATTATGGGACAACTAGCTCGAACAAGAAGAAGAAAAATAAGGGGAAGGCTGACATGGTACGTATACCATTTGTTATTGTCATTTAAAATTCACATGTTATTGTTTTAACAAATTGCTGATTCTACATTTTGGGCGTGCAGGTTCAGTTATTGGCCTCCGTGATACTGAAGATGAATTCTGGAGGCAAGCCTTCCGAAGAAGAATTGAAGATGATGGAGGATGTCATTAAAAAGGGTGAGGTAGTGCAACAGATTTGCCAAGAGGCAGACACTACTACCTTGCCAATACATGAGGAGACGGCTGAGAAGATGGGTGAGGTACCTACTGCTGTCGAGGTTTTAATACCTCAAGCCGATAAGGTAAATATGATTTTTTTTTTCTGCATTTGTTCTTTCTAGCAGCCATGCCTTTGATTGGTTTATTTTATTAGGTAAATGAGTCGGAAAAGGGGACGCAACTTGAGGAGACGGGTGAGGTACCTAATGCTGCTGAGGTTTTGATACCTCAAGCCGATAAGGTAAATACGACTTAACCATTTTGAACCTCTGCATTTGTTCTTTCCAGCAGCCATTGCATGCCTTTGATTGGTTAATTAATTTTATAAGGTAAATAACTCTGAAAAGGGGACGCAACTTGAGGAGCCGGCTGAGAAGACGGGTGACAATAAGGAGGTATGTAGAATATAAGAAGTTAGTATATGCTGTCAGTGCTAAATCTGGTCTGGACATGTTCAAGTATAATAGCCTACCCACCAACAATAAATACTTGTAACTAACTTTACATTATATACTCAATATAGATCATTTATGATATCTATTATATTTTGGTATTTAGTAAATAATGTGTATTCTTCAGGCCACAAAAAGGCGGGTAGTTGTTCGTCTCGCCGACCCTTCATTCAAAGAGAATGTGATTGTTGCTCGGGGTTTCGTATACCCAAAGCCCAAGGACTCAGCGGAAACCATCTTGGTTCATGGCGTACGACTCTTGCCGAAGCATGCAAAAGTGGGGATAGTGGGAGTCGTGAAGGGCTATGGAACCCGTAAACTGCCCGTCCCAGTCCGCGACGACATAGTAATACTGGCAGATGCGGTTAAATGTTTTGTCCAATGGCCTCAAAGCCACATTTTCTTGGCTCGTGATTGTAAAATTCAACAGAATGTAGACGGGGTTAGAAAAATACATCTAATTTAACCCGCCTTTTGTCTTTGTTCATCACCTTCATAAATAGTGAAATTTATACTATGTTTTATTTTTGTTTTGTAGGTAACAAAAAACATGGATAAGTCTAACTCGATAGACAATAATCTTTCTACTACCTCGTCAATACAACAACTTGATGAGGTATTTAATCAACTCTCTTTATATTTTAAGTTCTACTATCGCCTCATCATTGAAAGAGCAACTTAATTTAGTTAGCCACATGTAGGTTGTGAAAGGTAGCACACCGCATCATTTCCCCAAGCTGAAAGAGGTCAGGAGTCTATCCAGTACTAAATTTCATGGGAACGTTTACATGGAAAAAGTACGAACGGTGGCGATGCTGGAGCTTTATAAGGAGGCTGAGAGACGCATAGCAAGCGAGCAATTAATAGTTATTCCGCTCGAGAATGATATTGTAGGGGTAGAACGCCAAGCAATGCTGGATTGGGAAACGCTAGCCGTTTGGGCTGGCCTTGACGAGATTGATGTCCAACACCTATATGTTTGGATGAAGTAAGTTTCTTAATAAATTAAATCATGCAGTATTCTAATATTCTGACTAAGTAAGATATAGTGTTTATAATATCGGAATTAAAACCGGCATGTAGGTACTTGAACTCGGTTGTGATCCCCGCCGAGACCAATATTAATCCACTTCCTCAATACGGATTCATGTGCCCAAATGTTTTATCTATGCATATCGAGATGTTTTCGTATGAAGAACGTGTAAATTATATTGCTGGGGAGTTGGCGAAAAACAATAAGCTCATTTTTGCCCCTTATAATGAAGCCGGGTAATATATAATTAATATTACGATTCCAAATACAATTGCAGTTTTATATGTTTGGTTATGATGCATGTTGTGCTTGTTAATAATGATGTGTCTCTCGATCTCTAGGAGACATTGGGTGCTAGCAGCGATCAATCCGACCACGAAGAAAGTATTTTGGTTGGACTCTTTGCATGGACAACCATCCGAGACCTTTAAGAAGTTGATTATTAAGTAAGTTTATAATACTGATGATGATTTGGCACATAATATTAAGTTTCATTTATTATTATTAAGTAAGTTTATGTGACTTTCGGCCTCTTTCCTTTTTTAAAGGGCCTTTGAGAAGAAAAGAGCAACCGGCGATCAACCGACAGAATATTCTGATGATGGCCCTACTTTTATTACGATAACAGGGGTACGTACGCGCAAATACAATACCTTAATAATTAAGTGCATTAAACTAATTACGCATATACATCTGTCTTTTTTAATTACGCATTAAACTAATTGGTAATTGCCTTCTCGTCTCTTCGTTTATTATGTAATAATAGGTCCCTAAACAGCCGGATAGCATCCAATGTGGATACTACGTTTGTCGTTTCATGTTGGAGATTATTAGGCGAAGATATATCAGCATTCCAGAAAGAGTTAGTAGTTTAATGTAGCTATTATTTACTTTTTTTCATTAGAGCTGATATCTTTTCTGCTATATATATATGATCGATGTTGCTAATTATGTATGATATGCCTATACTGTTGTTACCCTACTGATCGATGTCTTTTATTTGTTTTATCCGCAGTATTCAATCAACACGCCACATGTCCCTGAGTACACTAAGCACAATATAGACGAGGTAAGGGACTTGTTGGGCAAATACGTCCTTGATGAACAAACAAAGAATAAATGAAACTTAGATTATTTTGGAAGCAGATAGGGAACTTTAATTTGTATGTAGAAGTCATTAATTAGAGCGAGTTGTAAGTATGAATTGCTCTGAAAGAGATCATTTTGGTTGTATATATCATCTTGCTGCTGCTGTACATGAATTGCCCTGTACATGAATTGCCCTGTACATGAATTGCTCTGATTTATATATAGATATATCATTTTGCTGCTTCTGAAATTGGTTTATGCTGCGTACTGCTGCTGATTTATGCAGGATTTTAACTGGTGGCATGGGAACAAATTTCAATTTTTTCAAAAACAATAATAAAAATAATAACAACGGTTTTTCAAAATTCATTAAAAGCGTTGTAACATATTTCCTACCAAAACTTATCATAGCTTTAACAACGGTGTATTATAGTATACCTGTTGTTATTAAAACTTTCCACAACGGCTTCTTTATTATACTCCGTTGTAATTAACAATATTCACAACGGGTTTGAAAAATTAAAGCGTTGTTATAATCCTTCCCACCAAAATTAATCATACCTTTAACAACGGTTTAATTTCATAGAACCGTTCTCGTATCTTTCCCACCATAATTATTCACACGTTTTAACAACAGTTATCTAGTAATAACAACGACTTATTACCGTTGTTAAAACTATTCACAACGGTATTTGTATTAAATCGGCACCGTTGTTAAAACCTTTAACAACGGAGGCTTTAACAACGTCCGCTTTTTAATATTACAACGGTTTTTAACCGTTGTCATAGCCTGTTTTTGTAGTAGTGTTATCATAGAAAAACTCTATAGTTTACTGTATCTTTTATTCGGTTCTTACTCACATCTTCATTAACGAACCATAGCACAATATTTGGCGGGATTCCGACTCCCCCCGCGGTTTTTCCCGATTTGGGTTTCCGCGTCACCATTTTCGTGTGTCCTTTTTTCATTACTCTACATTTATTGTTATTTTCGTCATTACTTTTGCTTATTTTTCATCCGTATTCCGTCACAAATCACATATAAATTAATCCCCTTTTCGAGGCTAAAAAGAGTAGATCATTTTGACCTGTCAACGAACGAATTAATAGGTTTGGGTAATTTTTTACCAAAACAATTTGGCGCCCACTGTGGGGCAAAGTGATCGATTTCTATAGCCAAACTATCGTCTAGTCAATAGTCCACCACGTGCCTGCTACGTGCCTGCTACCAGAAATTTGCAGACCTAGCCACCATGGTACTTCCAGAATATGCCAGAGAAGGAACGACGAGTCTACCAGGAACCCCCAGTATGGTACCCGCAGAGGGTATACCAGCAGGGAATTTGAGCACAAGAGTGCAGGTCCAGAGCAGCCTATCTGGAGGAA
The DNA here is from genome assembly GCA_022085475.1 of Heliosperma pusillum. Classification (NCBI taxonomy): domain Eukaryota; kingdom Viridiplantae; phylum Streptophyta; class Magnoliopsida; order Caryophyllales; family Caryophyllaceae; genus Heliosperma; species Heliosperma pusillum. The sequence continues at coordinate 15,003 of JAIUZE010015258.1, forward strand.
CCTTCAGGCACCCAAGCCCAACTCCACCAGATTCAAATACTCTGCAGGCCATCCTAAAGGAAATGAACACCCTGCACAAAGCCCTAGAAAACTTGCATAAGGAGAACATGGATTTGAAGGCAAGGATAGAAGCCATGGTACCCCCTCATCCAGCACCCATCCTGCAGAGCGTCCAAGCGATGGTTCCAGCAACCTACACACTCCAGGAGTCAGCAGTTTGTGGAGGACAAGGACAACAAATTCCCCCTGAGTTGATTACAAGGCAGAATCTTGGAGGCTTAACACCCAATTATTCTCCCATACTAACCAGCATGCAGGCTACCCCAGGTAACATTCTGTCTAGTTGTTCTCTTGGGGCTAACTCCTTCTCTATTACAGGTACCTCCAGCCAACAGGTACCGAATGAGCAGTTTAGGTCTATCACCAATGCAGCCCCTCTGTCCAGCATCTTTGCTAGGCAGCCCTGCTCCGTGGAACACACTCCTGTAGGAACAGCGCCAGAAGGTAATCCCTTTGGCTTTGTTCCGCCTGTCTCTAACCCTTCTGCAGGAACAGGCGGACAGGTGGAACAACAGCTCCAGGAACTCAGAGACATAATCAAAAAAATACCTGGCATGCCGCGCCCCATTGAGAGAGCAGCTCTACAGAGTTATGCAGACTCTCCTTTCGTGGACGACATAGCTCTTATCAATGTGCCTAAAGGATTCAAGCAACCCACAATGACGTTATACGATGGGACCGACGATCCGTCAGATCACATCAACCAATACAAACAGAAGATGATGGTTGTAACAGCCACAGGACCCCTGAAAGGGTCATGCATGTGCAAGGTCTTTGGGTCCACCTTAGCGGGGGCAGCACTGCAGTGGTTCGTCAATCTACCGAATAGATCTCTGGCATCTTTCGCGGACTTAGTCAATGCATTCAACCAACAGTTCACTAGTAGCCGTAAGCCAGAGAAGCAGACAAGCGACCTCTATCGCGTTATTCAAAGATATGATGAGCCTACTCGAGAATATATGTGCAGGTTTAATAGGGAGAAGGTACACATTCCTAGATGTTATATTCCCACCGCGATTGAGGCCTTCAGGCAAGGGTTACTCCCAAACTCCAGCCTATACAAAGAATTGACAAGGTACCCATGCAATACCTTCGAGGATGTACAAGTAAGGACAATGGCAACAATTAGATTAGAGGAGGACTTATGTCCATAAGCATATGTGGTACACCTGAGGTAGGTTGTAACTCAATAAATTCATTACCTTCTTTATATTTTTGAATAACTATTGACTTGATCGTCGGAGAGCCGTTGGCTAAGCCAACGACCAACCATAACAACAATATTCTTGCAGGATAGTCAGGAGTTCCCCTGCCAGCACGAGGTGCTACTTAGGCTGCAGAATCTGCTACTCTGTTAGCAGATTAAGTCGTTGTTCTTGCAGAGTGACCTCAACAGGATGAGTTATTAATATCCATGCAGAACAGGTCACGCTGCCTGCAGATCCAACATGGTGTTGATATATAACCTGGGGCAACTCCCACAAATGTACTGCCAGTGTTCAGCTGCAGGAACAGTCCCTCCTCAGCAGAGGGAACGACGAACAGGAGTCCCAGGCTGTTTTGCATGGCCTCCACAGTGGGGCTGTGAAAGTCATGCAGGGGGCAAGACCCTCTCCAACAATTCGCCAGCAGGCATTACAATACTCAATTTATCAGTTATATGGTCATACATGACCTACTGACTACATTATTTGGTACATGTATTTTACTTAAATTTTCTACCTTAATTTGAAATTTGAATTCTTCTTTCAAAGGGAAGCCAAAACAATACAGCAGTACAATCTCCCCGGGGGAACAACATCGTGCGCGTGGTCGAACAGGAACCCCTGAGGTCCGCCAGGGTAGACAGACTCCAGCACCACCAAAGTCACCACTACATAGCGTGGCGTACAGTGGGGCGACTAAATCCCAGAGCCACCATCTAAAGTCCTGTCGGCCTACATCCGCAGTGCATTCCCCACAATGCACTCCCAACAAACAGTGCATGCACAACATAACATTTACAAACGCGCGCTACAAACAATAAACACATACTAAGTATTTCAGAAATACAAACAAGTAGAACTGAACAGTTCTAACATAGAGTACGTCTGCACCCCCGTAGGTGCAGACCACAACAAAGCCATGTGCTCCACCACTAACATTTTTCAGGCCGGCGTAATTACTACATGAGCAAGCTCGCTCGA
>JAIUZE010015260.1:0-18127 GCA_022085475.1 Heliosperma pusillum
TCTATGTGATTATGTGATTAAGTAAATTAGCAAGAAAAAGATGTATGAAACTAAACTATGAAATATAAATACTAAAGTGATTATGGTGATTATGTTAACAATGATTCTAATAACAAATTTTAGGATTATTTGATTAGGTAAATTAAAATGTGACATGCTAAATAATACTTTGGTTTTAACTAGATTAATTTTAGTTTGATTTCCTAATAACAACAATATTATGAAAATGATACTAGTGAGATTATAATTCATTATGATTAAAATTGCATAAGTAAACTAATGTTAGAGAATTACCGAATTGGAATATGAGTATATAAGAACGAAAATAAGAACAAATACCCAATAACAAAGGCTAAGTAACACTAGAGAAATACTAAGAAAACTATAAAAACTTGTAAGAAAATGTGCTAAAAGATATGTAAAGATGATACTAGATTATATGAAAGTAAGATTAGATAAAAGATAATTGGATGCTTAGATGCTTGGATGATCAATGGCTTTTATAGGGATGCATGGCTGTTGATCCCTCGTCCATATTCGTACCCTAGTCAATGCATTAAACCACCCATTTAAGCTCGGATTGAAGAAGAGCCAAGTAACGTCTTCTTGCAGAAATACCCGATCGGGTAACAGGTAATCCGATCGGGTTTTTGTGTAAGTCGGATTTTCCGTCTTTTCATCTTAGGCACGGAATCCTATGCCTTAGTCTTTGGTCAATGCATTACGGAATTGGGGTTGGGCTGATCTTCTCTTGACTTGGGTTGAGTTTTCTTTTAAAGTTCAAAGCCAAAATCCAAATTGAGTCTATTCGAGGAAAGATGTAGCGGAATCGTAATCAAATCGTGAACTGGCTATCATCAATACCTTGAAAACTCGTATCCTAGTGTCTTTGCTCCATAAAGTAGGAAAATATAGCAAAACCGCTTCATTTCCTATAAAACGAGTCAAAACACGCAAAACAACTAGAATAGCAATATTAGCTCGTTAATCACTTAACAAAGTGCATAAATCGTATAGAAATCGAGCTAAAAAGAGGAATAAATCAATACAAAATATCACTTATCAAACTCCCCCAAGCTAAACCCTTGCTTGTCCTCAAGCAAATATAACAATCATAACTAGGACAAGGGTAGCTAACGATGATCAATCTATCATACAAATCTAAAAAAGTAAGCTCTTACAAGTAGATGAATCATAAACCCACAGCAACAAGGGCGAAAGAAAAATGCGAAACATGGTTGAGATTTACATAACGGCGCAGCATAGAAAATATTCTTCGGACTTTTTTAGCTCTTGCATGATCTTTTTGACAATGGACTCTCACGGTACACTCATCACTCAAATTTTTGTAAAATAGGAAATATTGGTTCAAATTTGAAGTGACACTCACCTATCTACAACTTATAAGAATGTGCCCGCAGTCTAGTATGGTAGACAATCCAAAATCATTAAGTAAAACTAATCATGATCAAATTATAATGTAAGAAGCACTTAGTAAAGTAAAGAAGAGGCTTGAGAAATTTGGGTAAGAAAGTGGACAAATGAATTTGGTCATGTGGAGCTTAAAGTCAAGCTAGTAATAACCAAATGTGTAGTGGATACTCAATCCAAATCATACCAATTCCCATCGACAAAAGTCAAAGCCAAAAGCAGCATATTGGCTTATTAAACATTAGAATCAAGATACGACTTCCCACAATTTTCTTTCTTTTCATTCATTCCATGGAAGCGTTTTTCCTCTTTTTCTTTTTTTCCTTTTTTTCCTTTTGAGCTTTCAATTTCATTTGTTCTTCATTTTTCTTTTCTCATCATTTCTCAAAGCTCTTTTTTTTCTTTTTTTTTTCTCTTTCACATCAAAACCCGGAAATCAGTAATCCCGAGACAGCTCACACCAAATGGTGGCATTATCATAACATCGCAAAATCATAGAACACCCCTACACAAATAGTTGGTTACTAGCTCAACAAGGGTAGGCAAAGTTATAATGTAGCTAGAAAGAAGGGTGTTTTAGTGAAATGTGAACAAGAGATTGAATGGCTTCAAAATGTAGATCATGACAGTAATACTTATAGAAAATGGAATAAAAACCATACTTATGCGTTTTGATGTAACACAGACTATAAGGAGAAACTACTCACTCCTAAACTGGGATTGGGTTCAGATGTACCGACCACTGGAGGCTCTACCTTACAATATGAGTAGCTTGCCAAAGTCAAGTTCAAGCTTAATTAAGTCCAAATGCAATTTCCTACCTACTGTGTACAAGACATCCCCATGAATGCATAATTCCTCATAATAAAACGAAACATCAGCTTATAAAAACTATAAAATGAGAAATGTAAGATGGAAACAATCTTTTCTTTTTGATTTTTTCGATTTTTTTCAATAAACTAAAAAGAAACTAAGAAAATAAAAAGAAAATAAACTAAAAAGAAAACTAAAAATCTAAATGCAATCCTAAATGCAGTTCCTAAATGCAAATCCTCCCCCAACCTAAAACTTCACATTGTCCTCAATGTGCATGCAATTATAACAGAAACAAACCGATAAACGGCTAATAGCACATGTAATAGAGAAATAATATGAAATTCTAATGGGAAAAGGGGCTTAAAAAGAAAACTAAAAATGTGAAAAAAAAAAGAAAAGAAAAGAAATAAAATTCTTACAAAATGGTTAGCCTCCCCCAAGCTAGTATGAACAAGGGGAGCTCATCATCAAATCACAAAGGCCACTAGCCACGGCCTCTCCTCTCAGAAGGAGGCGGCTCGGGTGCGGATCCAGAAGCATATGCATAGTGGGTATCATCTGCAGAATGATAACTACCACGAGAAGGAAAGATCCCGGTTGGGTTGTTGGCTCCAAAGGTCTGATACTCTTCCACCTGGTGATCAGGAAAATCACCTCCATACCCTCCAAACCTCTCTATGCCATAATCGGTTCCACAATAATCAGGTCCGGTTCGCGGCACACCTGCACCATAAGCAGCACCATACCTCCCCTCGGGCCAAGTATAAAAAGATGGGTGGGGGCCCTCGGGTCTAATCACACCTTGCCTAACAAAATGGTCATAAATGGGGTGCAAAGCAAGTTGTTGGTCGGACTGAATCTTATTGACAGACAATGTTAAAGCTTCAAACATGGCGGCTACATCGCCTTCAGCATGGGTCGATTGAGAGGATGATCCAACCTCAGGGCGGCTGGATCTAAGCTGAACAGGGGGGTCAATGGGAGTGATATCCCCAACAGGAAGGTAGTAGGTAGGTCGAGGTAAGATAGCCTCACCCTCTTGAAGTGGAGGTCGCTGCCGAAAAAATGGAATTTGCTCTAATTCGGCGGTCAACTTGACCGAATCACGGCCAGCAATCCTCCAAATCATATGGGGGTGAGAAGCACGAAACCAGTTGAGCTGAACAAAGTATGCATAATCTAACCCATTTCCCATCTCGGTGGGAGGTGTAGTCAATGCCCGAAGGTTGGTGGTGGCTTGGTTAAAGCCACAAACTCTCATAGCTAGGTGAGTAACAAGACCTCCATAGACAATGGCTGTGTTCTTGGGATTAACAGCTTTGCTCAACTGAACAGCAAAATGATACGGGACACTAATAGACCATGGTACATCACCATCCACATTCAAAAATCCTCCTAACATTTCTAACTCTACTCGTCTCACCAAATGAGGTTCAGCACGACCCAAAAAGGTCCATCCCATGAATCTTTGCCAGATTCTAATGGCAGGATGATGTATAGGTTGGTGTGGGACATGGTCCCAACGAGAGACAAGGTAAGTCGAAATAGCACTCCAAAGCAGGCTAACATCAAAGCCTTCCGGAGGTGAGGGAACAGTATTTTCAGTGGTGAGACCAAAATAACTAGCAAAGTTCTCCAAGTTCATACTAAAATCATCATTGAACAAACGAAACCGAACTTGAGGCATAGTGTTTCTATTTCTAGACCGATGCAACTCGAACGAGCTCAAAAATTCAAGAGTTAATTGAGGGTAGGTCTCATAGCTAAAGTTCATGCTAACATGCATACCTAGACCCCTAAACAACCCCTTAACATGCTCAAGAAGTTTCATATGCCTTAAAGAAGAAACATTGAGGAACTTTGTAGCCCTCATACCTTTGCTTTTTAGAACGCACCATTTTTGCCATTGCTCCTATGAGCTAAACTCTACATCCGAGAAGCTAGGATCATGCATAGCATTCCCTTGATTTTGTTCATCAGCTTCAAGCATTTCAATATCTTCCTCTTGTGCTCTACTACTCTCTCCTTGAGTGGAGGTTCTTACCCTCTTTGATTTCCTTAGTGTAGGTACCATTTTCTACAAATAACTAGTATTAAAACACTTCATTTGTAAACACAATTTGATAGTCATAAGTGTTATAATACTTAGCTTTAAGCACAAATGTAAGTATAGTGACCTTAGTAAAACGTTGTCATGCTATCTTTTATGCACAAATGGATATTTATAAGCATAGCAATATGTTACTTAGGTGAGCAACATATACTTGAATGAATTTGGCTACTACCTAAAGGTACCAATGCTAACTTAACATGACAAGATCATAAGTGCATAGTATAAAGCATGTACTCAAGCATCATACTACCACTTAAGCAAAAGTTGTTAACATATAGCAAAGATGAGTATCCTAATTTAGCTAATGGGCATCCAAATCAAAGTAATCATCCTAATTAATCACTAGAATTCACTCTATAGCATGTAAAAATCATTAGAAATCCAATTTAAACAAGTTTTACAACCAAAATCAAGAACCCCCAAATTGGAGTTAGGGTTTGTTTATGTTGGATTTCTGAAAAATATAGAGAGATTGAATTAACTAAAGTAGAAATAACTTACTTGATGATGATTAGAAGTTGCTCTTGATGAACTATAGGAACAAATTTTGCAAGAATAGACTAAGAATTGAGGGTTTTGAGAAAATTTTAGCTTTGAGATTGAAGAACACGGGTATAAGGTAGCAAGAAAAAGGGTAGCAAATGGGTTTTATAGAAGAAAATAGAGTAAAACACGAAACAGACCATTTACCCGATCGGGTAGACATGGATCCGATCGGGTAAACCTGTTGATCCGGTTTTTGTTTCTATTTTCTTTGCCACTTGCTCTTACCTTTTGGCTATGTCCTTGCACATACTTACTAACCTTAGTGATCTTGACAACTTGTGCCAAGGATAGCTTCGTCTTGTCTTAATAGGTCCTCCGATTCTAAGTACGAAAATCTATTGACGAAATATGCATAATAACAAGTAAAACGAAGAAAATGTTCCTAACTATTACAATACAAAATCCAAAAATAGAGTCCAAATATAATAGTCCAAAATAAAAATCATTGTCTAATAAGTAAAAGAAAAAGAATGCACAAAGAAAAAGAAAAGAAAAAGACGGGTTGCCTCCCGACAAGCGCATTTTGAGTCATGCTAGACTTTGTTGTTCTATCCCCCCTTAAGCCTTATGAAGGGATTTTAGCTCCTAGCAGCTGGATTCGTCCTTGAAGTTCCTCATTTACCTTTTTACCAACACCCATGGCAATCTCATTCTTCATCCTTGATGGAGTTCTTACCCTTCCCAAAAGGATTCTCGAAAGGTTTATCACCGATTGTGACTATCAATGGTTCTTCACTTTCTTGGGAGGTTTGGCTAGAACTTGATAGGGTCAACTCATCTATTCTCTTTTGAAGAGACAAGATGGTTGAAGTAAGTGAGCCTAAGGCAGAACACATGGATTCTTGGGCTTGACATACTTCTCTCAACTTGGCATTTACTAAACTGTTTTGAAAAGATGAGTATTGTGGTGTATGAGTAGATTGGGCTCGATAAACTCGTGGGTGGAAAGGGTTTAAGGTTGTGAGTTTGTTCCCACATCGTTGAGGTACATGCCCTATCCCACCACAAAGTTCACATGGTGTTGTAATTGAGGTAAATGGGTGAAAAACTTTGGGGCGATATAATGTGCTCTTTGGGGTGGTTTCGTTAGATTGACTAGGACAAGCTAAGGAAATGGTAGTGTCAACTTCAATTGAAGTTTCCACTCGACTCTTCTTTCGCTCTCCCCCTTTAGGTTGTGAACCTTCCCCTCTTTCTTTTTGTGATTTGGTTGATAGGTTTGACAAATTGCTTATGAACCTACGGTGAAAAGCGATGACAGTCTCTTCCCACTGCATAGGTCTTGTTGCTTCCTTTAAGCGACGGGTGAACCACCATTTTGCTTCTCCGTTTAGTGATAAAGGAAAAAGTGTTTCTCTAATTTCGTTTTGGGTGATTCCCTCCCTCATAAAGGTTTGACAAAGTTCGCAAAAGGTTTGAAGATGATGAGACGGGTTTTCGTTTTGTTTTCCACTAAATTGATTACCCTCGATAAGAGCAATCAAAGTCAAATGGACCCTAAGGATCCCACTGGCAAGCTCAAAAACCTTGTACCTTGGATCTTCTCTAGTTAGCACCATTTTATCAACCTACAAGAAAAACACAAAAGAGAAAGTTAGAAATGAATTAGGTACGGTTGCACCTAGAAATGATAGAAATAAAAACCAACAATTCACAAATAAACAAAACCGTGCTCCCCGGCAACGGCGCCAAAATTTGGTCGGTTCTGTCGCGGTCCCGAACAAAAATAATTACCCGCACTTAGGCTAACAACATAAGAAATGTAATTAGGGAAGTAGGCTGTCGATCCTCAGGGAATACGTGTTACTTATGAATTGCTATGGATTGGTTTTCATTTAGAATCGAGTCACTTGAGTTGTCTGTCTAAACTATTAACATGAAATAAAATGACAAATATGTAAATGACGATATGTAAATGACAAATATGTAAATTGCAAAACAAAAACCCAGAACAGAAGACTTACCCGATCGGGTTGTCACGTACCCGATCGGGGAAACCCTCTGATCTGAATATTAACAACTAAATTATATCTAAAGACGATATTTAAATAACAATATTGAAAGTCTAACTAACTAAACCATTAAACTAGAGAATAACAATAATAAAAACTATCTAGGAATGGAAATAAAAAGACGATAAACTAACTAGATAACGATAAAGTAAACTATCTAATAATAGAAATAAAAAGACAATAAAATAAACTATCTAAAACGATAAAGTAAAATAATTAATCAAGTTGATATAGTGAAAGAGAAATACCTGTAAAACTAATTAAAAGTCTCATAGATACCAATATTAGAATTACTTATGATTGTCTAGGCCTTGTAGCGGTATATTCCTTCCGGATTCGTACCGACCTTTTAGTGGGTCCTAACGTCCTTTCAGCATGGTTAAGTCACTAAACCCCTATTGATAGTCCTAATTCCTATCCCAACTCTTGTCATAAAGATAGAAATGACTAATACAAACAATTGCTTATGGCCACTAAACAAAGTTATAGAATTTGACACGACCAAAGGAAGAAACAATTTAGATGGTTCAATTGGTAACAACTCTTCTTATAATTCATTTAACTCGTAATTCATTTCAAATATTACAACTCTATTTATTTTATTTAAACAATGTTAATTTTACAGTATTAGAATTAATCTAATCTATGTGATTATGTGATTAACTAAATTAGCAAGAAAAAGATGTATGAAATTAAACTATGAAATATAAATACTAAAGTGATTATGGTGATTATGTTAACAATGATTCTAATAACAAATTTTAGGATTATTTGATTAGGTAAATTAAAATGTGACATGCTAAATAATACTTTGGTTTTAACTAGATTAATTTTAGTTTGATTTCCTAATAACAACAATATTATGAAAATGATACTAGTGAGATTATAATTCATTATGATTAAAATTGCATAAGTAAACTAATGTTAGAGAATTACCGAATTGGAATATGAGTATATAAGAACGAAAATAAGAACAAATACCCAATAACAAAGGCTAAGTAACACTAGAGAAATACTAAGAAAACTATAAAAACTTGTAAGAAAATGTGCTAAAAGATATGTAAAGATGATACTAGATTATATGAAAGTAAGATTAGATAAAAGATAATTGGATGCTTAGATGCTTGGATGATCATTGGCTTTTATAGGGATGCATGGCTTCTGATCCCTCGTCCATATTCGTACCCTAGTCAATGCATTAAACCACCTATTTAAGCTCGGATTGAAGAAGAGCCAAGTAACGTCTTCTTACAGAAATACCCGATCGGGTAACAGGTAATCAGATCAGGTTTTTGTGTAAGTCGGATTTTCCGTCTTTTCATCTTAGGCACGGAATCCTATGCCTTAGTCTTTGGTCAATGCATTACGGAATTGGGCTTGGGCTGATCTTCTCTTGACTTGGGTTGAGTTTTCTTTTAAAATTCAAAGCCAAAATCCAAATTGAGTCTATTCGAGGAAAGATGTAGCGGAATCGTAATCAAATCGTGAACTGGCTATCATCAATACCTTGAAAACTCGTATCCTAGTGTCTTTGCTCCATAAAGTAGGAAAATATAGCAAAACCGCTTCATTTCCTATAAAACGAGTCAAAACACGCAAACCAACTAGAATAGCAATATTAGCTCGTTAATCACTTAACAAAGTGCATAAATCGTATAGAAAGCGAGCTAAAACGGGGGATAAATCAATACAAAATATTACTTATCAGTGGCACTCTATGTCACTGTCCTTGCTCTTTGCCTTGCCTTGTGAGCTACTTGTCTCACCAGGCCCACTCTTACCCTTTCCTGACTTCTTAAACTTTGGCTTCCCTACATTTAGGTCGCCGTGAGCCTTGCCCTTACCTTTGTTCTTGTTGGAAATCATGAAAACATCTTGCTTCATGCTCCCACTCAATTTCAGATCCTTCTCGGTCTGTACGAGAAGTGAGTGTAGCTCATGAAGACTTTTCTTCATGTCATTCATGTAGTAATTTGCCCTGAAAAGGGAAAAACCATCATGAAGTGAATGAAGCACACGGTCAATGACGATGCTCTCACTGATTTTGCAATCAAGTGCCTCCAGTTTCTCGACATTCTCAATCATATCAAGAATGTGTGGGCTAACCGGTTAGCCCTTCTAGAGTTTCGCCTCAAAGAAGCGACAGGTATGCTCATAAGTAACGATTCTCGGTGCTTTTGAGAATTCGTTAGTGAGCGTGGTGAAAATCTTATTTGCACCTTGGGCAATGAAGCGTCTTTGCAAATTGGTTTCCATTGCAAAGATGAGTACGTTCTTTATCGCACCCGCTTCCATAACGAAGTCACTATAAGCAAGTGACTCGTTAGCTCTCGCATTGGGGCGTGGGTTTGGCGGTATTGGCTCAGTCAAGTACTTGAGCTTGCCGTCAGCAATGGCAGGATTCCGTAATGCCGCCACCCAGTCCGCAAAGTTGGACCCGTCATTCTTCAGTCGCGTGGATTGATTCATGTGGTCCATGAAAGTTTTAAGCCAGGACTCGCGTGCGAGTGTGGCACTTTAGATAGGGACATCATTATGGCCAACCATTTGTTATAGCAGTATTATCAATATAAGACGAATTCTACACTGTAAAAAAGAAGGAAAAACATAATAAGCATACTCATCGATATGAATTAAGTCTAGTGCAAAAACTCGTTTAATGCGAAGACTCAAGCATTTATACAATTGACCTCCCTCAAGAATTATATAAATGATCCCAAGACTCAATTATCTGTAAATTGATAAGCCAACCTCTTGGCTAATTCTACCTTTAGAATTCTTGGTCGATAAACTTTTATCTATAGACCATCATAATCACGAGAAACTCTTCGGATTATAATTTTGAGGTAAACTAAGTCAACACATACTACTTACCCAACATAGAAGGGGTCATATGGAGAGTAAGGTCCTATATGCCTACCGACGAAGAAGGGATTCATATTAGTTTGGCCTATAAAGACTAGTCTCAATTTTAGGTTTTAGAGGAAGATCCCATCAACTTTATTTTAATTCATTTTAAGTGAACGAATATCTAGATTGCGAGAATGAATAAACTAAGATGATGGCCTTCAAATCCGTATGACATCTTTATGTCCATTGTAACACCCGCAAATCTGCAACAGGAGTTCAATGCCAAGCTCAAAGACAAGACCAACCAACCTATGATCTGTCCAACCATGATCCAATACCAACCTCACCCTATGTCAAAAGCTATCTTAATGCTTTGTATAGTCCAGGCCCAAGCAAAAAAGCCATGACACAAGCCATTGATAGCCATGACACGAGCCAGGGCCAGCCAAGACACAAGACAGACTCACAAAACAAGCCAACAAAACCTCAGGAAATTCAGTCAGTAGCAGTACCATGGGGAGGGTCTCAGGGTAACTTCCAAGCTTAGGGACTTCAAACCAACTATAGGGCTTGGTTCTAGGGAGGGTCTACTACCTTTTTTTCCGGGGAACCTTCCTCAGAAAACGCCAGGAACACCTCTCAAATCAAGAGCCAAGTTCACCAGTCCAGTTCTCACCTATCCAAGAGCAGTTCAGCTGTCACTATCAAAGTTTCTTCTTTTGGCCAAGCAGACTCGAGGGCTTTTTGCTCAGACTTTGGGGACTAATACTACTCCAGTTTAGAACCAAAACACCAAGCAAAAAGTCTACTATGTACCATATAACAAAGCAGCAGCAAGGCAACAAGAAACCTGTCTCTTTCAGAACTGTTTTTCTAATGTTTACTTTATTTCAGTTTGTATCAGTTTGTAGTTGTTATTTTGTTTCTTTTGAGGATCATTACTAGCCTTAGATGTGTTTGGACGATCAAGGTGTAATCCTATTGCCTATATAAGGCTTGTTTCTAATGAATGAATGGCAGATTTGAAGTAAACACAAAAAACTGAAACCATTGTTTCTGTTGATATCTCTTGGCTGTGTCCTTGAGAAAACTTCCATTGCTGTGTGCTTGGAAGTGAACTTAGACCCTTAGCTGTGTGCTGGGATCAAGGTTCAACCCTCAACCATTGGCTTTTTGCTTTGGTTAAGGTCCTATCTCCTTCTTACAGCATCCAGTCCAAACAAAACAGAGCAATTTCCAAGTGAATAACCTTAGTTCAATTTGTAGTTATTTTAACTTGTTTTCTGAATAGTTTCATTGCAAATTGGTTATCAGAGCTTTGGTTTGTGAGTTCATCTACCTAACTAAGAGAATCACAGGTCTTAAAAACACAGTTCAAGGTCTTGTCCGAACAGTGATGGAGGTCTCCAGATCTGTCGATGAACTCCTTGAGGGCCAACAGAACAATGATACAAGGGGAGGCAGAGGTCGAGGAAGAGGAGCACTTTTCCCACAAGATGGAGGAAGGAGGAGGCAACCTGTAGATCAATTTGAAATGTCAGACTCAGATGGCTCAGATCAAAGTCTTCTCAGACACCAGGACAAAGACATAAAGGTAGAAATCCCTGACTTTCTAGGTAGCATGAACCCTGATGATTTCCTAGATTAGCTAAGGTCTGTAGAACGAGTCTTTGAGTTTAAAGGATACTCTGATAGAAAGGCTTTTAAGGTTGCTATCATGAAACTAAAAGGTTATGCCTCACTGTGGTATGAAAACATAAAAACCTTGAGGGTTAGGGAAGGGAAAGAACCTATTAAGTCATGGCTCAAACTGAAAAAGAAAATGAGGGCTAAGTTTGTCTCTTGGGACTACACTCAGGACATGTTCATTAAGCTCACTCACCTGAAACAAGACCAAAGACCTGTAGAGTCTTATCTAAGGGACTTTGAACAACTCACACTGCAATGTGAGGTTGTTGAGAAATCTGAGCAAAAGATAGCAAGGTTCTTAGAAGGCTTGGATGAGAAGATAGCTAGTAAAGTCAGGCTACAAAATATATACTCCTTTGAGGAAGCTGTCAACTTGTCTTTAAGAGTAGAAAAGTTGGGGAAAGGAAAAGCCATTGCCTCTAAGACACCTGCTAGAACCCCTATCTACAAACCTTTTGTAGGAGTCAAGATAGGAGATCCGTGGTTCCTACTAAGACTCCTTTCAACCTTGATAAAGGCGTGGCTGTTGATGCAGGCCAAAGAAAAACTACCCCTCCCAAAAAGTGTTTTCAATGTCAAGGATATGGACATTTTGCTAGAGAATGTCCATCTAAAAGAGCTCTGAGAACCCTAGAAGTAATTCATTGGGGAGATGATGAGGTGTTGGTCTGTGATGATGAGATGGAAGAGCCTGAGATAGAGGCTAGTGAGGAGTTGATAGAGCGTGATGCTGGGTTAAGTCTAGTGACATGGAGGGTAATGCGCACAGAACCCCAACCCTTAGAAGAAGATCAGAGACACCAGATCTTTAGAACTAGGTGCACCATAAAAGGGAGGGTGTGTAATCTGATTGTGGATGGAGGTAGCTGCACCAATGTAGCTTCTAAAACACTGGTGGATAAACTAACATTGCCCACCAAAGACCACCCTCAACCTTACAAGCTTAGGTGGCTGAACAAGGGGGCTGAAGTTAAGGTAGATCAACAGTGTCTTGTTCCATTTTCTATTGGTAAGGGATATGCTGATAAGGCCTTGTGTGATGTATTGCCCATGGATGCTCGTCACCTTCTATTGGGGAGGCCTTGGGAGTTTGATAGGGATGTTGTCCATCAGGGAAGGGACAACACTTACTCTTTCAGGTTTGGGAAGAAGAAAATCATCTTAGCTCCTTTACCCCCTATCCTGAAAGGGAACCCTCCACTCTTAACTGAAGCTGCTAAAGAAGTTCTACTGTTGAGTGAATCAGAAATGGAGCAAGAGTTAAATGATCTCAGGCCAGTCTATGTCCTCCTCACCAAGGAGGTAGGGGAAGGTTCTAACCAGGTGCCTAAAGAGGTACAAGCCTTGCTGAAAGTCTATGAGGATGTTTTCCCTGCTGAACTACCTAGTGGGTTACCCCCACTAAGGGGAATTGAGCACCACATTGTTCTGGTGCCTGGGGTTGTCCTTCCAAACAAGCCACCTTATAGAAGTGACCCCAGGGCAACACAAGAGCTGCAATCTCAGGTGGGAGAGCTGCTTAGCAAAGGGTATGTCAGGGAGTCTCTTAGCCCATGTGTTGTACCAGCATTGCTAGTGCCTAAGAAGGATGGAACTTGGAGGATGTGTATAGACAGCAGAGCAATCAACAACATCACCATTAAGTATAGGTTCCCTATACCTAGACTTAATGACATTCTGGATGAACTCAGTGGGGCTCAAGTGTTCACCAAGATTGATCTAAGACAAGGGTATCATCAAGTAAGGATTAGAGCTGGGGATGAGTGGAAGACTGCATTCAAGACCAAGCATGGGCAGTATGAATGGCTAGTGATGCCATTTGGGCTCTCCAATGCCCCTAGCATCTTTATGAGGCTCATGACAGAAGTATTAAGGCCTTACTTGGGAAAATTCATTGTGGTATACTTTGATGACATTCTAGTCTACAGTTCAAGCAAGAAGGAACACCTACAACAACTAAACATACTTTGTGAGGTTCTTAGGGAGAATAAGTTATATGGTAAGCTAGAAAAGTGCACTTTCATGCAACCTGAGGTTGATTTCCTTGGGTTCATTATCTCAAAGGATGGGGTAGCTGTTGACCCTGAGAAGGTTAAGGCAATCAGGGATTGGCCCACCCCCAAGACAGTAACTGAGGTCAGGAGTTTTCATGGGTTGGCATCCTTCTATAGAAGGTTCATTTAGGGGTTCAGCTCTATCATGGCTCCCATCATAGAATGTATGAAGAAAGGGGAGTTCACTTGGGGAGAAAAGGCAGAGAAGTCTTTCAATACCATTAAGGATCTATTGTGCAGATCCCCTATACTAGGCTTACCTGACTTTAACAAGATGTTTGAAGTGGAGTGTGATTCAAGTGGGTTAGGAGTTGGGGCAGTACTGGTTCAAGAGAAGAGGCCCATAGCTTATTTCAGTGAGAAGTTAAGTGGGGCTAGGTTGAATTACTCTACCTATGACAAAGAGTTTTATGCCATAGTGAGAGCCCTGAATCATTGGGAGCATTACCTAAAACCTAAGCCTTTTGTGCTATATTTAGACCATGAGGCCTTGAAGTTCATCAATGGCCAACACAAACTCAACCCCAGGCATGCCAAGTGGGTGGAATTTCTGCAATCCTTCTCCTTTTCAAGCAAGTACATAGAAGGAAAGAACAATGTAGTGGTTGATGCTCTTTCTAGGAGATCTGTGATGTTGTCATTCATGGAGCAAAGGGTCCTAGGCTTTGAGTTCATGAAGGAACTCTACATAGAAGATCCAGACTTCAAGGAGGAATAGGAGGTGTATTCAGAAGGAAAGCTCAAGAAGAGAAGTAAATACTTGACACAGAATGGGTTCCTCTTCCATGGGAACAAACTATGCATACCTAGAGGTCCTTACAGAGGGTTACTAGTCAAGGAGATCCATTGCAATGGGCTTGCAGGGCACTTTGGAGTACAAAAGACCTATGAGATATTACATGAGCAGTTCTACTGGCCCAAAATGCTGGGTGATGTGCAGGATACTATAAGGAGGTGCAAACCCTGTCAATTAGCCAAGTCACAGTTCCAAGCAGGTCCCTACACCCGTCTACCTGTACCAAACAAACCATGGGAGGACATCAACATGAACTTCATAGTTACACTGCCTAGGACACAAAGGGGCAAAGACTCAGTCATGGTGGTAGTGGACAGGTTCAGCAAAATGGCCACTTTTGTTGCTTGTAAGAAGACAGAAGATGTCATGGGGGTAGCTGAGCTCTACTTCAAGGAAATCGTAAAGCTGCATGGGGTGCCAAGGAGCATTGTGTCTGACAGAGACACTAAGTTCATGAGCCACTTCTGGATGTCACTCTGGAGACTCCTAGGGACAAAGTTACTCTTCAGCACAGCATATGGAGTGTAAACTACTAAGGTTCACAAGTTTTAAGTGACTTGATTAGCTTGACTCAAACTGAATACAATATCAAGTAACAAGGGGTGTTGTTTTAGGGATTGTGAGTTATTTTAGCTGAAAGATACAAGGGATATGACTTGGAGACAATCCTCTACAGCAAGGCACAAGAGAAAAGGACTCAAAGACTAGTTTAGAGACAGTTTTCAAGTGTTACAGCAAAGCACAAACACCCTAGACTAGACTCAACAGCAAGTAAGTTAATCACAGCAATGCACAGATATAACTTGACTCACAATACAAGGCACTGATCAAACACCTTGAAGATGTATCAGGCTTGCTTCAAACTACAGCTCTTAGCACAAGTTTGATAGTTTTGAGGGATTTCTCAAAGTTCATTCATTCATCAAAGTCTGCTTACAACAATCATACAAGACCCCTTTATATAGAGAGGTTGATATCTTGTGAGCCATTGGATGAATAGATCATCCAAGGGCTAGCTTAGGATCTAAACTACTTCTACTGACACTAATTAAGAGCCTCACAATAGGACGAGCTCAACAACTAATAAGAACAGACACAAGACACAAAAGAAAACAGACTGAACAAAAGCAAATAAAGCAGTTTTGGATTTTTCCTGAAATGGAAATCTGTTGCTCTTGTTGTCTTACTGCCTTGCCTGGGTGTGTTGCTGCTCCTTGGGACTCTCTACTCTTACTCTAACTTAGATAAGACCTGCCTTGGACGATGACAAGTTGACTTAAACAAAAGGAAGCCACAATCTGACATGTACCTTCTCTGTTTTTAGTTGTTTGCTGGACTCTAACTTGGGGTGTCTGTTTCACGAATTTTTACTAGACTTCAAAAGGGTTTGTCCTGGGCAAACTTGTAGCTTAATGGGTTGGCTTGATGGTAGGCCATGGTGGGGGTGGTTGGGATGCTCTGGTGTACCTCCTAGATGCAGGGTTTGTTAACTGGTCTGTCTGGGCCTGAATGGCTCTGTTTCTGTTTTGTGTGGGAAATGTGGGTTGTGTTGGGGGTGGGCATGGGCTATTGAACCCTGGACTGTCTTCTTCATTGGGGTGGCTTGGCTTGGCTTGCTCTTGACTTGTCATAGCTTGTTGTTTAGACCTTGTAACTCGAGCTTCCATCTGAGGGGTCAAGCTTGTCTTGTATGTGGTTTGATCATCAAGACCCTTTGGGTGAGCTCCTGCTGCAGCCTCCCCAGGTTGAAAAGGGCTTGACCTCAAGCCTGTGTCTTCCTCCCCCTCAGAGTCTTCATAGAAAGGACTAAGATCTCCCACATTGAATGTTCCATGGACTGCATACTCTCCTGGTAGGTCAATTTTGTAGGCATTAGGACCTATCTTTTCTATGACTTGAAAAGGACCATCTGCTCTGGGCTCTAGCTTGTTCTTTCTCTTGGAAGGGAACCTTTCTTTCCTTAGGTTGATCCATACTAGATCTCCTGGTGCAAAGTCTTTCTTGGTCTTAGGAACCTTGGCATTC
Source organism: Heliosperma pusillum (assembly GCA_022085475.1). Lineage (NCBI taxonomy): Eukaryota > Viridiplantae > Streptophyta > Magnoliopsida > Caryophyllales > Caryophyllaceae > Heliosperma > Heliosperma pusillum. The sequence goes on from JAIUZE010015260.1 coordinate 16,333, forward strand.
TTCTTGTACAGATCATTAGCTTTCTCAATTTGTTTCCTGACTGATTCATGGAGTTTTAACATTTGTTCCACCCTCTTCTTGGCATCATAGTGGACTTCTGACCTGCACACATTAGACAAACTCAAAGGCATTAAGGGGTTAGTACCATAGACCACTTCAAAGGGGGAGTGGCATGTGGCTGCTGATGGAGCTCTATTGAAAGAGAACTCTGCTTGAGCCAACTTCAAGTCCCAATCCTTGAGAGATTTGCTGACTATACACCTCAAGATTCTTCCCAAGGTCTTGTTAGTCACCTCAGTGTGGCCATCAGTTTGAGGGTGATGGGAGGTACTAAACAATAACCTAGTGTTAAGCAGTTTCCACAATGTCCTCCAGAAGTGGCTCATAAACTTTGTGTCTCTGTCAGACACAATGGTCCTTGGAACTCCATGTAACCTCACTACCTCATCAAGGTATAGCTCTGCCACACTCACAGCATCCTCAGTCTTCTTGCATGCAATGAAATGTGTCATCTTACTGAACCTATCCACAACCACCATGATAGAATCCTTCCCTCTTGCTGTCCTAGGCAATGCCATTATGAAATCCATACTAAAATCCTCCCAAGGCCTACATGGGGTTGGTAGGGGAGTGTAAGGTCCTGCTTGGAAAGAACTCTTGGCCTTTTGACAAACTCCACACCTTCTGAGCACTATTTGAACTTCTCCCATCATCTTAGGCCAGTGGAATTGATCTTGTAGTATGTCCACAGTTTTCTGAACCCCACAGTGTCCTCCAAGGCCACTCCCATGTACCTCCTTGATCAATAGGTTCCTATAAGATCCTCTGGGAACACACAACTTGTTTCCTTTAAACAAGAATCCATTTTGCAAAGTGTATGGTGAGTCAATGGTTCTTGTTCCCTCTTTCTGTGCTAACCAATCTTCTTCAAAGTCTGGATCTTCTTGATACATGTCCTTCATGAACTCAAAGCCAAGAACCCTTTGCTCCATAGTTGATAGCAGAGTGTACCTCTTAGACAAAGCATCAGCCACCACATTCTGTTTGCCCTCTTTGTATTTGCTAGAAAAGGTGAATGATTGAAGGAACTCCACCCACTTAGCATGTCTGTGACTGAGCTTATGTTGGCCTCCTATGTACTTCAATGCCTCATGATCAGAGTATAAGACAAAAGGTTTGGGCTTCAGGTAATGACTCCAATGCCTCAGAGCTCTGACAAGAGCATAGAACTCTTTATCATATGTACAATAGTTTAGCTTGGCACCACTTAGCTTTTCACTAAAATAGGCTACAGGCTTCTTCTCTTGGATGAGGACAGCTCCAATTCCCACTCCACTTGCATCACATTCAACCTCAAATAGGCAATCAAAGTTTGGCAATCTTAGGATAGGTGCACTGCACAAGAGCTTCTTCATGTGTTTGAAAGCCTGTAAGGCATTCTCAGTCCAAGTGAATTCTCCCTTCTTCATGCACTCAGTGAGAGGTGCTGCAATGGTGCTAAAGTCCTCAATGAATCTTCTGTAGAAGGATACTAAGCCATGGAATCCCCTTACTTCTGTGATACTCCTAGGGATAGGCCAAGACTGGACTGCAATGATCTTGTCTTGATCAACTGAGATGCCTCTACCAGATACCACATATCCTAGAAACTTGACTTCCTCAGTCATGAAGGTGCACTTCTCAAGCTTCCCCAAGAGCTTGCTCTCCTTAAGTATTTCAAACACAGCCTCAAGATGCCTCAAATGATCATCCTTGCTCTTGCTGTAGATGAGGATATCATCAAAGTATACCACCA
>JAIUZE010015261.1:0-32681 GCA_022085475.1 Heliosperma pusillum
TGGACTCATCTTGGACTTTGACTTTGTTTCTCAAAGGAAAACATCAACCCAAGTCAAAGGAAGACTAGCCCAAGCCCAATTACGTGCTGCATTGACCAAGACCAAGGCATAGGATTCCGTGCCCAAAGAAGAAATTGGAAGAGACGAAAGAAAATCCATCAGGGTTACATACCCGATCGGATTTACCACATACCCGATCGGGTATGTCTGCGGATGAACGCTTCTTGGCTCTTCCACTATGAAGCCTTAATGGAGTGCTTTATTGCTTTGTCTAGGGTACGAATTTGGACGCAGATGATCAGCTATGCAGCCCTATAAAAGCCAAGGATCATCTTATGAGAAAGACACACAATTAGCTACACAATTTAGAAGAGAACTACACAACATTACATATTTTACATCTTTCTTTCATATAAGTTTTAGATTATAGTTTATAGTTTATGCAATCTTAGACTATTTTTATAGCAATTTCCAAGTACTTCTCTAGTGTTTCTATAAGCATTTGTCATTATATTGGGTTGGATTTTTGTTCTTTGCTTTCTTTCTTACATAATTGTACTCCAATCCCGGTAATTTTCTATCCTTTATTTATGCAATCTCCGACATCATTATTTTCTCTTTATAGTATATATTTTAGTTGTATTGTTTTCATCATCATATTAAGTTCATGAACTATAATCTCATTAGTCTTGTTTTTATATTATTGTTGGTAGGAAATCCATATAAAAGTAATCTAGTTGAAACCAAAATATCGTTTAATATGTCATATTCTATTTTGCCTAATTATATAATAATCATCATAAAATTCATCATTAGAATCATTACTAATATAATCTTGATCACCTTAATCATTTTAGTATTTTTATTTCGTAGTTTAATTCTGCTTATCATTTTCCTCTTAATCTATTTAATCACATAAATTGAATTTAGTAAAGTGTAAGATTATCATTATGTAAATATAATAAATAAAATTGAAATATTGAAATGATTTTCTAGTTATAATGAATTGAAAGAAGAGTCGATACCAATAGAACCATCTAGTTTGTTTCTTCCTTTGGTCGTGTCAAATTCTATAACTTTGTTTAGTGGCCATAAACAATTGTTTGTATTAGTCAATTTCCGTCTTAGAAACGAGAGTTGGGATAGGAATTAGGACTGCCAATAGGGGTTTAGTGACCTAACCAGGCTGAGAGCACGTGAGACCCATTAAAAAGTCGGTACGAATCCGAGAGGAATATACCGCTACAAGGCTTATACAATCGTAGTAATTCTAATATTGGTATCAATAAAGCTTTTAAATCTTTTGACATGAATTTCTAATTCTCTATATCAATTTGATTAGATAGTTTATTTTATCGTTTTAGTTAGTTTATTTTACCGTCATTTTATTACCGTTCTTAGATAGATTATTTTATTGTCATTTAATAGTTTATTAGTTTTATATTATTTTAGGTTAGGTAGTTTTTCAATATTGTTATTTTAATTATCGTTCTTAGTTAGATTTAATTATTGTCACTTTCCTTTCCATCAAGTAGATTAGTTCATCTTATCTTGCAATTTTATTATCGTCGTCAATTAGATTAGATTTATTTTTATCGCAATTTCCATACTTGTCATTTTAATATCGTCATTATATATTTGTCATTTTATTTCATGTTAGTAGTTTAGATAATCACCTCAAGTAAATCGAACTTAAATAAAAATCACTCCATAGCAATTCATAGTTAACACGTACTACCTGAGGATCGATCCCTACTTCTCTAATTACATTCTTTATGTTGTTAGCCTAAGTATGGGTACTTATTTTTGTATCGGGACTGCGACAGAACCCGGTCAGAAAGTATGATATGAGGTAATCATCGTTTTGAGGTATGCTAAGGATAGATAATAATAATAATAATATAGGAGAGAGATGAGAGAGAAAGATGGAGAGAGAAAGCTCCTTCTTTTGATTTCTAGGGTTTTGTGCAAAGGCCAAAATCGATATTGATTTTCAATCTCTTTAAGGATAAATCTCATTAATAATAATAATAGACATAATTAATATTCAAAAAATTTAATAGAATTATTAATCACATAGTATTAAACTGTTCTAGTCTACTTAATATGTCGGGAATTCAGGTAATAGAGGATGCAAGGAAGGAAGCTGCTACAAAACTGAGGGCCGGAATTGCTAGTGATGATGGAAGTCCTGTAGACATTACTGACCAGGAGACACCATGGCAAGTTGTTGGGTCAAAGAAGAAGAAGAGTGTGCACTCCTCTAAACAATCTGGGAAATTAGCGACGATTGAAGAGCATACTGGAGGGGAAGTGCTTTAGAAAGGTAATATACTCACGCTTACGGTAGATGATGTAGCGGAGGAAATTAATTACTGGAATACTGCTATTTTTGGTTATGTTATGGGAGCTAATCCTCCTAGAATGGTGATGGAGGGTTTTCTGAGGAGGTAATTGAGGGATTATGCAATTACTAAGATTGGATTCCTTCCAAATGGTCTGTTTGTTGTAAGGTTTGAAGAGGGTGAACATCAGAAATTGGTTCTGGGCAAGGGGATTTTGCTGTTCGATGGGAAACCTGTAATTTTACGTCCCTGGGATTTGAATGTTAAGATGACGAAGATCTCAGTTAAAGCTTTTCCAATTTGGATCAAATTGGTAGGGCTTGATCTGAAATTTTGGGGAAATTCTTGTTTGGGAAAACTGGCTTCTCTGTTAGGTAGATTTATTAGGATTGATGAATTAACCTTGAGTAAGACTTTACTTGGCTTTGCTAAGGTTTTGGTTGAAGTTGAGGTTGATCAACAATTTCCTAATAAAATCTACTTTGTAGATGAGTTGGGGCAGAAAATTGCTGTAGCAGTGGAGTATGATTGGATACCTATCACTTGTAAGAATTCTAAAGGGATGGGGAATTATACTAATGTATGCAGGAGGGGTGCAGTTCATGGTCCTCCAACAGCAGCTCCTGTTGTGACTCATAGACAGATTTGGAAGAAAAAGGAACATAAGGCTGCAATAATAGACAATAATGAATTTCCTATGCTAACTAAACGAGTTGCTGAAGTGGGTGTGAATGGAAGTACTAGGAATTCTGGTGAACCAAAGGAGTATCTGAAGGAGACTGAAGTAATTACTCATGCTAGTACTCCTCTGAGTATGAACTATAGTGCTTTGTTTACTCCAGCTCGAATTATTACTAGAATGACTAGGCATGAAATAGAATCCCTGGGGGAAGAGAGGATGAGTTTGTTGTGAAAATTAATAGTGCAATTGGGAAGAATGCTGAAATGGTTGATAAAAGGGGAGGGGGAGAGGGACAGACCTCCTCCCATGACTAAATTTGGTGTATGGAACATTAGGGGCCTAAATAATGAGGGGAAACAGAGGTATATTAAGTGGTATCTTCATCAAATAGATGTAGAAATTTTTGGGCTCCTTGAGACTAGGGTTAAACCTGGTTCTCTAAATTCAGTAGCTGGGAATGTTTGTCATGGTTGGTCTTATACTACAAATCACTTATATCATCATGGGGGTTGAATTTGGGTTTTGTGGAAACATCAGAGGTTACAGGTGGATGTTGTTGAAATGTCAGCTTAGCATATTCACTTGGATGTGAAAAATATTGATGATAATACTAGATTCTTCCTTACCTTTGTTTATGGCTTTAATAAACCTGAGGAGAGGATTTCTCTTTGGGATGACATTATTAGAATGAATACAGCTGGTCCTTGGGTGATTTTGGGTGACTTCAATAATGTCTTATTTCCTAATGAGAAGATTGGCCTTCCTGTGAGAGATTCTGAGACTCTACCATTTCAGAGAACTATTAATAGGTGTGAGTTGCAGGATATGAAAATTCTAGGTGCCTTTTATACTTGGAATAATAAGCAACCAAGTGGTACTAGGGTTTTTAGTAGAATTGACAGGGTGCTGGTGAATGAAGGGTGGATTAGGGATAGGTCTGATTATTATGCTTATTATGGTTCTGAAGGAGACTTTGATCACTGTCCTTGTATCATTGAGGATGGTGGTAGTGTTATTCAAAGTAAGAAGCCTTTTAAATTCTTCAACATGTGGTGTAAAGCTCCTGAATATATGGAGATTGTGCAAACAGGCTGGAATCAGACTGTTTATGGTAATCCAATGTTTAGGGTGATTTCTAGACTTAAGAAGCTGAAACCTCTGTTGAGAAGCCTTAATAGAGAGTTATTTTCTGACATTGAGAGGAATGCTGATGTGGTGTTTGAATTCCTGTTGATCTCCCAGAAGAATCTTCAAGCTGACCCTAACAATGCTGAATTGATGGATATTGAGTATCAGGCACACTCTAGTTATTTACTGATGAAGCAGTCAAAAGAGGAGTTATTGAAACAAATATCAAAGTGTGTTTGGGCTAGTGATGGGGATACAAATACTGCTATTTTGCACAAGGCTATTCAGAAGAGACAGATTCAGAATAAAGTTCTAAGAGTTGTAGGCATGGATGGTATTACCTATAAGAAACCAGAGGACATCCTTCAGGCTTTTGAGGTATATTACAAGGAGCTGTTGGGCACTGCTGGTACTTGCTCTGATTTTAATCCTCAGATTATGGAGAATGGCCCTAAAGTTCAGGAAGATGACTGGTCTATGTTATGTCAAGTTCCTTCTGAAAAAGAGATTAGGGACACAGTCTTCTCAATTCCTTGGGATAAAAGCCCTGGCCCTGATGGGTATAACAGCTGTTTCTTTAGAACCACTTGGGATATCATTAAGCATGAGGTGTGTTTAGCTATCAAGGACTTTTTCTTGTCTGGAAGATTGCTTAAACAGATTAACTGTACTAATATTGTTTTGATACCCAAGAATGATAACCCTATTTCTGTCAAAGACTTTAGACCAATTGCTTGCTGCAATACTCTATATAAAATTATTTCCAAACTGATTTGTAATAGATTAGCTAGAGTTTTACCTGATGTGGTTAACCCTGATCAAGCTGCCTTTGTTAAGGGGAGAAGTATTATGGGGAATATTCTGATTAGTCAGGATTTGGTTAGGCTCTATGCTAACAAATCTGCCTCTCCTAGATGCATGATCAAGGGGGACTTGAGGAAAGTATATGATTCTATTGAATGGAAGTTTGTCCAGCAGGTGCTGTGTTGTCTTAACTTCCCTGCACATTTAGTACAGTTGATTATGGAATGCATTACTACTACTTCTTATTCTCTGGTTATTAATGGTACTCCTTATGGGTTTTTAAAGGCAAAAAAGGACTTCGTCAGGGTGATCCATTGTCCCCCCCTTTTATTCACACTGTGTATGGAATATTTAAGTATAATTTTGAAGGTGGTCAGTGACATTAAAGAGTTCAAATTTCATCATCTTTGTAAGGGGTTGAGGCTTAATCATCTCTTGTTTGCTGATGATCTTCTCATTTTCTGTAAAGGTGATTTGAGATCCATTTTCCTGATTGTGGAGGGTTTTAATTTCTTCTCTAGGGCCTCTGGACTGCACATTAATAGTGATAAATCTGATTTAAATATGACCGAAATTAGTGCTGAAGTTGAGGATGTTATCTTTGCTCATACTGGATTCAAAAAGGGAACACTTCCTTTTAAATATCTTGGTGTCACCATTTCTCACAAGAGACTATCAAAGAATGACTGCAACATTTTGGTAGAGAAGATGATAAAGAGGATTAGAGGATGGAACAAGAGGAGAATATCGTATACTGGTAGGCTGACACTTGTTAAAGCTGTTCTTAGCACAATTCAGAACTATTGGGCTCAGATGTTTATTCTTCCTTGTAGGGTAATGGATAAGCTTAAGGCCCTTTATAGGAACTTCCTATGGGAGGGTGAGGAAAAGTATTCTAAAGCTCCTTTGGTTTCTTGGCCAGTTCTTTGCAAAGGTAAAGAGAATGGTGGGCTGGTTCTGGTTGATATCAAGGTCTGGAATAATGCTGCAGTAGGTAAACTTGTCTGGTGGATTGTCACTAAGAAGGATCTTTTATGGATCAAGTGGATTGATAAAATTTATCTCAAGGGAAGAGAATGGCAGAGTTATTCTCCCAGTAGTTATAGTTTGTGGTCCTGGAGGAAAATCTGCTCAGTCAAGACAATGTTCAATCTTGCAATTGTTAATGGGAAGTGGATGAACTCTGAAGATCAGTATACTATATCAAAAGGCTATTCATGGCTAGCTGGTACTGCAGAGCCTAAATTAGGATGGTGCAGGGTGGCCTGGAACAGGTTTAATGCTCCAAGACATTGTTTCATCAATTGGTTATTGTGGCAGGGTAGATTACTGACTTTGGATAGACTGTCAAGAATGGGAATTACTGAGGATGTGAACTTTTTTCTGTGTGGAAGTGCTATAGAGACTCATACCCATCTATTTCAGGAATGTCAATTTGCTAAATGCTGCTATGGATTGCATCAAGACTGGTTGCAGATTGATTCAAATTGCTGCTATGATTATTCTAGGCGGCTAAGAATCAGATCAGTTTCTGGTTTCCAAAGGAAGGTGTATTGGGCTGTGATAACAGCAATACAATATGGCATTTGGCGTGCACGGAATATCTGTAGGATAGATAAATATAGTCTGTTACCGGGCAAAGTTATTGAACAAGCAAGGATGGATATTAGACTCAGATTGATGAATGTAAACATAGGGCAAATTAGACAATGTGATAGAAGATGGTGTAGTTTGAAAGGTTTGTTGTAATATTGGTAGTCATTGTTTAGTTGGTAGTGAAGTGAGGCTGGTCTAGCACTGAATTTTGTAATGTGTGCCTATGGCAAGTTGGTTTTAATCTTAATTACATTGATACCAAAAAAATAAAATAATAATAATATATGATGAGTTTCGTTATTTGTTTGGGCGAGTTAGTAGTGAATGAAGGAAGATAGTGTGATAATAAAAAGTATTATTGCGTATGCTTAGGATATTGTGTCGACGTGTTGTTGAGTTTGGGAATCTTGAGGTAACAAGAAGATAGTCGCGTTATTGGGGGACTAGATGGTGAGAGCGAAACTTTGGGATAATGAGTAATTGTAAATGGGTGTTAATTGGAAAAAGTATATATAGCGAATCTGTAAAGCAAAGGAGTAATTGAAGCAATAAAATAACGTAAATGGAATGATATTTATGAATTTATGAAATGAATTGTATGGGAAGTTTTAGATACCTTAGTTCTACACCTTCCGCCATCCACACGGTGATGATTGTGCCGCATGTTTGGTACGCGAAAGGATTGATCACTATTCGTAAGTTTATCGTCAAGTGATAGCTCAATCACTTGTATCTACCCCTTGGTCGTCATCTACGTACCGGTACAGTCGTTTTGACAGTCATTAGAGTTCATTTGGAGCCCGGGTCAAACGCCGCTTCATTTTCTAGAAACCGTTTTAAAATGCCGAGTCGGAACGCTCTAGAATCTTCTGGATATTTATTAAATCTTAAAATTCTATCTTTTATGGTAAAATATATCTTGTATCTTTTTAAAAAGAATTATAGATCTACCGCAATTTCATAATATAAATGTGGAAATCTTTCTTCCGCAGAAGGAAACCTCTAGGGAAATAACGCAGCAGGTGCTGCGTCTCTTTGGAGGATCGCAGCTCCTGCTGGACCCCTACTGTAGCCGTTTTCTCTGTTTTCATAATATTTTCGTGATAAGTTTGAGTTATTCCAAAACTCTTCATATTTTCTAATATAAAAGGAAACCTTCGATCTCACTTTTTTTGGCACGCGAGTGTTCCGCCCTTCTCTTCTCTCTTTGCATTCTAGACTTTGCTCTAAGCTTTCGACATCTACGTGTTTGATCAATCGACCACGTAAGCTCACATCCTTCTGGGTACCCGTCATGTTGCATGACGGACCAATTTGACCACTACACAATCAATCAATTCAATCAATCAATCAATTTAAATCCTCTAACGGGGGCACTTTCTACGTACATTCGAGTCGAGCAATCACTAAACGTTAACTTAGTTAATCTCGTTTCGTCAAGCATGTAAGTCTGAGGGTGTATATCTCATTTTTTATTTGTATCATTTATTTTTCGCTCAATTAATGTAAGATTCACGTCAGAAGTAAGTTCAAAACCGAATTCAAAATAAAACCTTTTTACAAAAACATTTGTTAGCAGTCATCAGACGTCGAGAAGAAACGCAGTAGCAGCTGCGCCTCCTCGAAGGGTCGCAACGCCTGCTGCGCCTCTTCCAGAGGCTGCCCTGCTCCTGCTCTTCTTCTTCTTCCTCTGGTTCCTGTGACTTCGTTCTTTTTGTTTTATTTTTCCTTTTTTATTTCCTAAACTGTGTTTCAATATAGTCTTTCATATAAAATATTTTGTTCTCGACCTAAATTCCTAATAATTCGATATTAGCGGGTTTTCTTGTCTAAATCAAAATTGGGTCTTAGAGATTCGATTTGTTCATGTCAAGTCTCTGAGATTCGTTATTGATATAAATTATAGTATAATTGATAAGTGAATATTTGTATGGTTTTAACCGCCAATTTAGCTCGGTTTTGTATGTCATTTGTGCTTTGTTAAGCCACTTTATGAGATAATATCGTCTTCTAGGCGAATTCCTATGTTCTAACCTGTTTTGTAGGGAAAGTGACGTTTCTACGCCCTTTTTCTATATTCCCGAGCATTTGCCTAGAACCAGACGATTTGAAGAAGCAAGCTTGACCAAGTGAAAGGCATTTCAAAAGGTTCACTAATTCAAAAGAGAGAAGACGCAAAGACAGTTTCGTAGTTGTCGGAAGATCAATCAATTAGGCAAAAGCAATCATCGCTTTACATCAAACCCTATCAACCGCTTCTAGATGACAACTTACCCGATTGGGTAAGTGTGTACCCGATCGGGTAAGTGTGCTGCTTCGAGAAAACGGCTTCAACTTCCTATTTTTGTCCTATGTGTTTAATTCTCGACCTCTTCTCCACGAAACCTTAATGCTATATATAGATGCTCCAGCCCCTCTTCTCAAATCATCCATCTTACAATCCTCTTCTCTTCTCTTCTTACATTTCTCCTTAGATTAGGAGGAGGGGGAATTAGCCTCCCTTATCTCATTTTCTTCTTCTTTAGTCTTTAGTTCTTAGTTTAGTTCTGTCCTTTTCATATCAAAACATTAGCTTAGATTAATAAGAATTTCATCCTTGTAATCTCCTTTGTGTGGTTCAAGCGTTGTAATTAATGGATCGTTTATTATGTGCAAGGATTTTCTATTATTGTTATCATTATCGTCATTGATCGTCATATAGGTATTTCTGTTTTATCCCTTGTTTAAATGTCCTTTATTGTTTTCTATTGGATTGTTATTTTCCATACATGTTATCTTAGATTCGTTTTCGTGTTGTTATAATTGCAATTTCATTTCCTAGATTATCATTTAGCGTCGTTATTATCGCCATATAAAGAGTCAAAATCAAATAAACATGTCCATCCTAGTTTTCATTGTTAATATCATCTTATATTTAGACATTATAATGAGTGAGTAGTCACCTTTCTAGGGTGTAGGGTAGCCATGTTAGATTGATTAAAATATGTTAATTGGATAAAAGAAATTGTGCCTTTAAAACGTTGTGTCTATGCATGTTTGGATTGTAACAATAGTTAACGACTTCTGGCCGGAAATCATCGACTAAAATGGAACTCTTTTCCAAGGTAGACATACGAGAATTGAATAGACAAAGCAGGACATGGTAGATTAAGACCTAGTAAATCGCCTAAATGCCTGCTAGACCATCTGATCTATGATTGTAATAAACACATCATTCTTACGAACTCACAATGAATTATTTGCATATCCTAAATCCAATTTCATCAATATATCAATCTACATGTGTGAACCTACTTCCCTAGATGCTTTTCATTACTTGCTTTATTGTTTTCATTTGTTTTTATTTTGTTTTCATTTATGCTTTATATTAGTTTAGATATGAAAATCCCAAAACCCAGATATTCGTTAGATAAAACCCAATTGCGAGACATTTCACATCTTATAGGAAACACTATCTCCCTGAGGATCGACCCCTACTTCCCTAATTACATTAATTTGTTATTAGCCTAGTCAAGGTAATTTATCTTTGTATCGGGCTCGCGACAAGCACGATCAAATTTTGGCGCCGTTGCCGGGGAGCACGGTTTAGTCCTCCTTTTTTTTGTGATTTTAATCGCAATTAGTTTTATCTAGTCTTTAGGAACCTACATTCCTTTAGACCTCTCTTGATTTTTCATTTTAGCTTTCCAATCTTATGCCCAGATCTTCTAGACTAGGGACCCCTATCTTTTTAGACCCCGACCTAGAAAGAACTCTGCGTAGGAGACGAAAGCTATTCAACGAAATCTCAATAGCTTCTGATACTTCAAGTTTAGATCGTATTCGTGAGAAATACTCGGATATTTTATCTAACCTCGAAGGAGAACAAGATCCATTCTCATCTCCATTCAGAAAAACCAATCAAATTTCAAACAACAATCCATCTTCACCTTCACAAAAAAAAAAAATGGTTCGACTTTCAGACCATTCCAAACCCACCGCAGAAACACTTCCAAGGGGTATTGCTACACCCCAAATCGAAGCCCAAAACTTTGAAATCAAACCTGCCTTCATTAACCTTATAGAAAGAAGCCAATTTAGTGGCAATGCCACAGAAGATCCCAACCTTCACATCCAAAACTTCTGTGACTATTGCTCCACTATTAGACAAACTGGAGTCACCCAAGGGCAAATTAGAGAGATGCTCTTCTCATTCTCTTTGAGGGGTAAGGCAAAGTTGTGGATACATAGCCTTGATAAGGTTACATTAGGTATCACCGATTGGGAGAGTTTAGCTCTTGCCTTCTACCAAAAGTAATTTCCCCCAGAAAAGACCGCTTTGTTGAGAAGTCAAATCACTGGTTTCCAACAAGGGGATGATGAGAGCCTATATGAAGCCTGGGAGAGGTACAAGGATTTACAAAGAGAGTGTCCTCATCATGGGTTAAATTCATGGTTCCTTGCCATCACATTCTATAATGGGTGTTATAAAGAGTCCCGTCGTATCCTGGATTCTGCTAACAATGGAAGATTTGATCAAATCAATGTTGAAAATGCCCACACTACCATTGAATCCATGACAATTCACGATTCTCAATATAGAAATTCCCGCTCCATACCATCGAAATATAAGCAAGAGGACCCCACTTTGACACTTTTACAAGCTCAAGTAGCCCTTCTCACACAAAAGCTAGAACAAGTTCAATCCTTTATATCTCAACGGAGTGACAATGGTGTAAGTAAACTTGAAGCCATGATGCTGCAATTAGCTTAAAGGCAAGACACCATGATAGCTCAATTCCAAGAGAGCGATCAAGCTAAGGATGCCGCCATCAAATTGTTGGAAGCTAAAATTTTCCAATATGCCTCTTCTAATACCTACCAAAAGCAAGGGCAGCTGCCTTCACAATGTTACCAACCTCACGAAACTGTAAATGCCATTTCCTCGAGAAGTGGTAAGCATAATGATGAGCCCGTGGTTGTTGATGTTGAAGACAAGGTGCCCATGTCAAAAGGGAAAGAGCCCGAGATTCCTATTGAAATCAAAGTCCCATTTCTCGAAAGATTAGCCCAGCACAAGGAGGAGGCAAAGTATGGTAAGTTCCTTGACGTCGTCAAGAACTTAAAGGTAATGGTCCCTTTTATTGAATTGTTTTCCCAAGTTCCTTCCTATTCCAAGTTTATGAAGGAAGTCCTCAAAAAGAAGAGATCCTTCAATGATACTAAGACCATAGCTTTCACTGAAGAGTGTAGTGCACTCTTGCAAAATAAATCTCCACCAAAACTTAAGGACCCTGGTAGTTACTCCATCCCTTGCACTATAGGCACGTATACCATTGATAAGGCCCTTTGCGACCTAGGTGCTAGTGTAAGTGTCATGCCCTTTTCTATTTTTGAAAAACTTAACATGGGTGCTTTGAAATGCACTAATATTACTTTACAAATGGCGGACCGTTCTCTAAAACAACCTGTGGGTGTTTTAGAAGATGTGCCCGTCAAAGTTGGTAAGTTTTTCATTCCCGTTGACTTTCTAGTACTTGACATGGCCGAGGACTCTCAAAACCCAATCATTTTGGGAAGACCCTTTTTGCACACCACTGGTGCAGTTTTTGATGTGAAGAATGGGAAGTTGACATTAGAGATAGGAGATGACAAGGTGACCTTTAGTAAAAATTTCACCGTTAGGAGTCCCGTGCTAGAAGACTCATGTTATGTGCTGAATGTTGATGACTCTTCTGTTGTTTCTTCTATGCCTCGATCCTTACTGACGGATCCGTTGGAGGCACAGGTTAGTGTTGATTATCTTGCAGATGAGCATTCTAAAAGCACTACTGCTAAAAGTGCTAGAAGGGTCTATTCCCGGAAAAGCTTGGCATGGATGGAGAATGTAAAGAACGCTATGAAGATGAGCTTGGATGATAGTGAGCTTAAAGATAAAGGATGATTAGAGAAAGAAATGAAGTCTAGCAAGACTTTTAAATTGCGCTTCTCGGGAGACAACCCGTGTTCCTTTTGCATTTTTATTTTTGTATTCCCTTTTTCATTGTGAGGAATTATTTTGCAGATAAAAGAGTTTTGACGAATCTATAAAGACCTTTTTTGTCAAGTCCAAAAGACTAGCTTGGGGGAGTCCGCGCTGACTAGTACGCTTTACTCTTCTTTCATTTTTCCTTTTCCCCATTAAACATCTCATTGCATATTTTGTCTTTGTGGTCACATTGAGGACAATGTGATGTTTAGCTTGGGGGAGGGATTGCATTTTCCCTTTTTGCATTTTAGTTGATCATTTTTCAAATTTTGAATAAAAGATAAAGAAGATTTTTGAGAAAATTTAAAAATTTCTGAACATAATTGAATGCTTTTCATGCTTTGCTTGCTTGTTTACTATGCTATCATGTTACATTTCCCAAACATAGAGCTTTCAAAAGATAATGATTCAATATTTATTGAATTTTGCATACATGGGGAAGTCTTGTACACAGTAGGCATGGAATGAATCTATAGATGAGTACGCTTGATCTTGACATTTGGCAAGTTACATATATTGTAAGGTAGAACCTCCTTAGACTGGTACATCTATACCCAGTCTCATCTAGGTGTGTGTAGTTCTCCTTGTGATGTGTGTCATGTCAAAACGCATAAGTATGGTTCTCATTTCATTTCTATAAGCATTGCATTCATGATTCACTAAGATTTGAAGCCTTTTTCACTTTGAATTACACCTCAAAATAAGCCCTTTCATACAAATGTTTCACAAAATAATAGCTACACATAAAAACTGCCTACCTTTTGAGCTAGTAGCTAGACTATGGTGTATGGGTGCTCTTTTGAGAAGATTTTGTTCCTTAATGACAAAGTGAATTTGGAGAACGAAAAATATTCAAGATGTGATGTTATGTTCAGAAAAGAAAAGAAAAGAAAAAAATTTAAATAGAAAAAAAAAAGAGAAAAGAAAAGAAAATTAGAAAAAGAAAAAAATTGAAAAAAGAAAAAAGAAAGAAATAAAAGAAGAAGTTGTGAGTATCTCGTAAGAAATGTCAAGTCAATATTCAGAAGGAGTTTACCCTTGTGTGTGTGTAATAAGCCACTTGTTCAGTCTGGCTTCAATTAGAGAGAAAAGAGTTGTATCTTTTCTTTTTAGATGTGAAATTGATGATGAATAATTAGAGAGTTGGAATGAGTCTAAAACTCCTCCATATATACTTCCTAGGTCACGGCACACATAGGAGAAAAATAAGGGTTATTTTTCTCTTATTTTGTTACCATTTTGACCGAAATTCCAAAGAGTAATCTGGACTCTTTTTCGGTTAAATTCGCTTCCATTTAAAATAATGTTATACATATTATATTTGTCTAATATGTTGTCATACATTAATAAGGTCCATTACAACATTTTGCAGTGGATATATTAACATAACAATTATTATGACAATCGTATAATATATACTTCAATTATAAATATCGGTATATTTATAATCCTGCTAATTAAATATAACGGTTTATGTTTAATTACGAATTAACATTTTAATTCGTTTAAGCTCACATTATATACTATAACTAAATATAACATTTTATATTTAATTACGAATTACAGTTAATTCGTCTTAGCTAACATTATTTAATCGTTATTAAATAATTATATCATCATCACATTGACTAACCTTTTAGTCAAAAACACCGACTAACCTTTTAGTCATTTAATAAGGCATCAATATGATTATTTTCTCAAATAATCACATCTCTCAATCACATCCTTTAGGTGTGACTTTTAGGGACCAGTTGATCACCGCCATCTGTATGACAATAACGTCAAACTTATCTAGCAAGCCAACCGTTATCGATAAACGTTAATCAACTGATTACAATACAAAGTATACCCTGTGAACCTATAGAGATTTATTTATGTTATTGCACTAACTGTGGAGGACACTGGCTCCAACACTTTTTTCGTCTTCCGGGAAATTAATCGAAAGTTTGGATTGAGTATTCATTTATCATTGGTTAGTTGCTAGCTCATTCTAACCTTCACATGACCATAACTGTTTGTCCACCTTTCACCCATTTCCCAAAGCCTTCTTCTCAACTTTTCGGCTTCTTTTCTATGTGCATTGCATTGTGTTTTGAATTGTTTACCATATTAGATTGCGGACACATTTTCATAAGTCGTAGATAGGTGAGTGTCTCAAACATTTACACATAAAGAAATCACCTTTACATGCAATGAGTGTTCGAGTGTACCGTGAGAGTCCATTTGTCAAAAGATCATGCAAGAGCCGAAAATCTATAGTGAAATTCTTTGTGCTACGCCGTTATGTAAATCTCAGCCATGTTTATGTATCATTCTTGCCCACGTTTTTTTTGGGTTATGATTCATTATGTTTTCAAAGTTTTACGTTGAGATTTGTTTCTTGATGGTGTAGTAGCCAATGCTTGCAACCCATGTCCTGGTATTGTTTGTTATGTTTGCTTGAGGACAAGCAAAGGTTTAGCTTGGGGGAGTTTGATAAGTGAATATTTGTATGATTTTAACCCCCATTTTAGCTCGGTTTTGTATATCATTTGTGCTTTGTTAAGCCATTTTATGAGCTAATATCGTCTTCTAGGCGAATTCCTGTGTTCTAACCTGTTTTGTAGGGAAAGTGACGTTTCTACGCCCTTTTTCTATATTCCCGAGCATTTGCCTAGAACCCGACGATTTGAAGAAGCAAGCTTGACCAAGTGAAAGGCATTTGAAGAAGGTTCACTAATTCAAAAGAAAGAAGAAGCAAAGACAGTTTCCTAGTTGTCGGAAGATCAATCAATTAGGCGAAAGCAATCATCGCTTTACATCAAACCCTATCAACAAACCCTACTAAAGAGGTCAAGGGGGATGATGGGAGTCAAGTCAAAGCAAAGGAAGATGAAAGGTTAGTCAACCGCTTCTAGATGACAACTTACCCGATCGGGTAAGTGTGTACCCGATCGGGTAAGTGTGCTGCTTCGAGAAAACGACTTCAAGTTCCTATTTTTGTCCTATGTGTTTAATGCTCGACCTCTTCTCCACGAAACCCTAATGTTATATATAGATGCTCCAACCCCTCTTCTTAAATCATCCATCTTACAATCCTCTTCTCTTCTCTTCTTACATTTCTCCTTAGATTAGGAGGAGGGGGAATTAGCCTCCCTTCTCTCATTTTCTTCTTCTTTAGTCTTTAGTTCTTAGTTTATTTCTGTCCTTTTCATATCAAAACATTAGCTTAGATTAATAAGAATTTCATCCTTGTAATCTCCTTTCTGTGGTTCAAGCGTTGTACTTGGTGGATCGTTTATTATGTGCAAGGATTTTCAATTATTGTTATCATTATCGTCATTGATCGTCATATAGGTATTTCTGTTTTATCCCTTGTTTAAATGTCCTTTATTGTTTTCTATTTGATTGTTATTTTCCATACATGTTATCTTAGATTCATTTTTGTGTTGTTATAATTGCAATTTCATTTCCTAGATTATCATTTAGCGTCGTTATTATCGCCATATAAAGAGTCAAAATCAAATAAACATGTCCATCCTAGTTTTCATTGTTAATATCATCTTAGATTTAGACATTATAATGAGTGAGTAGTCACCTTTCTAGGGTGTAGGGTAGCCATGTTAGATTGATTAAAAGATGTTAATTGGATAAAAGAAATTGTGCCTTTAAAACGTTGTGTCTATGCATGTTTGGATTGTAACGATATTTAACGACTTCTGGCCGGAAATCATCGACTAAAATGGAACTCTTTTCCAAGGTAGACATACGAGAATTGAATAGACAAAGCATGACATGGTAGATTAAGACCTAGTAAATCGCCTTAATGCCTGCTAGACCATCTGATCTATGATTGTAATGAACACATCATTCTTACGAACTCACAATGAATTATTTGCATATCCTAAATCCAATTTCATCAATATATCAATCTACATGTGTGAACCTACTTCCCTAGATTCTTTTCATTACTTGCTTTAATGTTTTCATTTGTTTTTATTTTGTTTTCATTTATGCTTTATATTAGTTTAGATATCAAAATCCCTAAACCCAGATATTCGTTAGATAAAACCCAATTGCGAGACATTTCACATCTTATAGGAAACACCATCTCCCTGAGGATCGACCCCTACTTCCCTAATTACATTAATTTGTTATTAGCCTAGTCTGGGTCATTTATCTTTGTATCGGGCTCGCGACAAGCACGATCAATAATTAATATGTTAAACCACTTTTACTCGAGTTATAGAATAATAAATCGTAAATATATAAAAGAATGTTAACTAGTCGCTTAAGAACAGACACAATGAGCCCTGCGCCTCTTCCATAGGACGCAACTATTGCTGCGCCTGTTATGGATTGACTTCTGTCCCTGTACTTCTGTTCTCGCTTTGACGTAGCTTTAATTACGTAATTAACTAACTATTAGTTGTAATATCGCTCCTAATCTGTCTTTTAGTTTTCAAATATTTTCTTTTTCTTCAAATTTCCATTTCGAAAATATTTCTGACGTGGATCCCGTAATCCGTTGTAATCTTATTTAATCATCATAATTGTATGATTTTGCTTCTCTCTCATATGTAATTAATTCTAAATCCCCACTTTTCACATAATTGAGTGCTAATTACATGTTCACCGACATAGTCTAATTCACATGCTATGATTAAAATGTTGGATGTTGCATTGCATTTCATATAATCGATAACATATCAAACACGAAAGATTTCCCTAATCATTAGTAGAGGCCGCTATCGAGGCGGGCGGCATTAGGTGTTCGATTCAAGAGCTTCCTAATACGTACCCTCACCTCTGTGATACACGAAGTGAGATCCTTGCCGAACTGTGGTACACGGGGAACCACAGAGGGCGCACACGGGATGGAAACGAGGGACAAGCGTAGTGATACGCATTTGTGGAGTCGCCACCAATTTTTATGGGAAATTAGAACCGTTCGAATACTTATGCCATGTCAAGACACAAAGTAGTGACATGAACACTAAGAACTCGTTACCCTTAGCATTCTATGTCTATAATGACTCTCTTAAATATATAAAAGAATGTTAACTACTCGCTGGAAATCGTTCGTATTTGATATGCGATTAGTTATATGCATGCAATGCAACATCCATCGTTTTAATCCTAGCATGTGAATTAGATTTTGTCGGTGAACAAGTAATTTTAGCCCTCAATTATGTCAAAATAAGATTTAGGATTGAATTACATATTAAAGGCAAAGAAATCGTCCAATTACAATGATTAAATAAAACAATAAAAAAATATTATAATTATTACAATGAATACGGGATCTACGCTAGGAATACATCCAAGACGGATGGTTGAAGAAAAGAGAAAATATTAAAAGATTAGAAGGACAGATAAAGGGCCATATTATGATGAGCAGTCGATTAATTACACGATTAAGCTACGTCGAAGCGAGAAAGGAAGTTCAGAGACGAAAACGAACCTAGAACTGGCGCAGCAGCAGGTGCACCCTCTGGACAAGGCGCATCACCTGCTGCATCTGTTCTTGAGTTGTGGTTCTGGCTGTGAAGCCAGAATCGCAATCAGCTAATGTTCGGTGGTATTTGCAATTAATTGTCGATCTAAAACTCGAGTGAAAGTGATTTAATTAATTAAATTACAAGACTATTTTATCAATGACGAATCTAGAGACTTGATATGAACGAATCGAATCTCTAAAGACTCAAATTTGACTAAAAGACGAAAACCCGCTAATATTAACTATTAGGAATCTAAGACGAGAATAAAACAATTTAATGAAAGATAAATCTGATTAAAGAATAAAATAAGAAAAGGAAAACAAAAGACGTAGAAACCAGAGGAAGAAGAAGAAGAGCAGGAGCATGCAACCTCTCAAAGAGGCGCAACAAGTGCTGAGTTCCTTCCAAAAGGTGCGGATGATTCTGCGTTTCTTCTCGACGTCTAATGACTACTGAAATGGTTTTATGAAAAGATTTTTGATTAAAATTGGTTTTGAACTTATTTCTAACATAGATCTTACATGAATAATATGAAAATAAATGATACAAATAAAAGACGGGATTAACACCCACAAACTTACATGTTGACGAAACGAGATAGACTAAAGTTATGTTTTAGCGACAGCTCGACTCGTATATGTAAAGAAAGTGCCCTCGTAAGAGGATTGAAGATTGATTAGATTGATTGGTTGTGTAGTTAGTAAAATTGGTCAGTCAATGCAAAACGTGACAGGTACCCAGAACGATCTGAGCTTACGTGCTTGATTGATCAAGTACGTAGATGTCGATATCTTAGAGGAAGGTCTAGAATGCAAAGACAGAAGAGAAGGGGCGGAACCCTCGCGTGCCTTAAAATTGAGAACAGACCTCTCCTTTTAAAGTAGAAAATGTGAAAGAGTCGTTGGACAACTCATACTTTAGAAAGAACAGGCTGGGGAAGAGGCGCAGTAGAACTGCGATCTTTCGAAGAGGCGCAACACCTATGGCGTCATTTCTTCAGAGTTTTCCTGCTAAAGAAGGAATATTTCCACGTATTCCTGCTAAAGAAGGAAGATTTCCACGTTTCCATCACGGAATTGTGGTTGATCTACAATTGCATTTTAAAACATAATACGAGATAATTATATTAAAAAGATAGAATGTTAAAATATATAATAAAATAATTAGAATATTCCGGAGCGTTCCGACTCGGATTTTTAAAACAGTTTATAGAAAATGAAGCGGTTTTTGACGCGGACTCCAAATGAACTCTAATGACTGTCAAAACGACCATACCAGTGCGTAGATGACGACCAAGGGGTAGACACAAGTGTTTGAGCTATCATTTGATTTTTAAACTTATGAACTGTCATATATCGTTTTGCGTACCAAACATGCGGCCTAATCATCACTAGGTGGTTGGCAGAAGGTGTAAAAATGAGGTATCTACAGAGCACCCATTTTGACTGAGGCTTGGACAAGGCAAAAGTCAAAGTATAGCCACCAGGTCAATTGAAGATTACAACCTGACGATTAAGGTGGCGCGAGGCGGTTCAAGGGGTCTGAACCAAGGACATGTCGTCGAGAACTTTTTAGAGTCTGTCGACCATCGGGTTGGGTCGTTTAAAGTCCGTTAGACTACGTATAAAAGCTTGCCAGCCATAAGAAGGAGTCATACCTGAGGCATCTTTTCCTTTGGATTGAGGTTGCGATGTGAGGCTCGCTAGCCGTCTGAATGAGGTCCCGTTATGAGGCTCGCAAGCCATCATATGTGAGGTGCGTAATGAGGCTCTCCAGCCGTCATATGTGAGGATCTGCTAGAGCTGATCAAATGGCCCAGGCCTG
The DNA here is from genome assembly GCA_022085475.1 of Heliosperma pusillum. Taxonomy (NCBI): domain Eukaryota; kingdom Viridiplantae; phylum Streptophyta; class Magnoliopsida; order Caryophyllales; family Caryophyllaceae; genus Heliosperma; species Heliosperma pusillum. The sequence continues at coordinate 19,867 of JAIUZE010015261.1, forward strand.
CTAGCCCGACCCGGCCCAACCCGATTTTTACTAGGGCTTGGGCCTTGATTTTAGGCCCGAAAAGTCCATGGCCCGAAGCCCATGGCTCGAATCAAATAATTGGACTGGGTTCGGCCGACTCTAAGGCCCGAAATTTAGCCCGGCCAGACCCGAACATATACAAAATTTTATTAGATTTAAGAAATCAATTGCCATTTAGTAGTAATTTGTTTGCATGTATTAATATGACAAACTTATATTTTTTAGCCAAAGAATATATTCAATTCACAATAAAATTTTACAACAACGTAACGAGCATAGTACTTAAGTACATTAGGAATATTGTACTACTGAGAATTGTGCATTTAATTAATCATTGGTCGGTCCCTTTGTCTTCTTTTCATCTCTAACTTCAAATTAATAATTTCTTGAGATGATAGGCAGAGAATTTCATTTGTTAAAATTAGTAATATTCAAACAGTATTATACTTGCATATTTCACTAGTTTATCATGTTAGGTTATGTTCATTTGTTGAAAAATTATTGTAACAATACTAAGTACGTGACTACATGCACATTTCACTAACACATTTGTTCAACTACATTCATACTCCTTACATTGACAATACCAATCAAATCACATAATTTTGTATGAAATTTTTTTATGACAGAGTATCTAGTTACATAATGAGATTTCTAAAGTCATTTGAAGAGTAAATATTATAGGCCCGAATTGGCCCAAAAGCCCGCTTTAAGCTTGCATGGGCCGGGTTTGGGCCAATAAAATAGGCCCGCACATATGGCCCGACCCGCACACTTGGGCTTAATTTTATGCTACGACCCGGCCTAAACCCGACCCGGCCCGACCCATGATCACCTCTAGGATCTGCCTGTCTCTGTCCTCAGGCAAACTCTCGTTGGGGAAACATAATATTGAAAGGAATTTGCGAAACTTGATATACGTAAAATGCTGTCAGGATCGAATCATTCCGGGAAATCTGCTTGGTTGTGTCGAGCAAAATTTTAGTAATAAAAAATGGGCCCACAGATTGAATGTCCGAAAGATGGGTCCCTGCTGAGATGATAACATCATGTGACGGTTTTTAAGTCTGTCAAGGCGCGTGTATATGGAAGACTCTGTCAGGATCGAATCATTCTGGGGAATCTGCGCGGTTGTGGCGAGCAAAATTCTGGTAATAAAAGACGGGCCCACGGATTGTATGTCCGAAAGGTGGGTCCCAAGCATTGCTAATTTCTTGTTTTTTTTTAATTGATTGAAAAGTGACGAACGATCATCAATTGAAGATTTTAAATTGATCTGATTTTTGCAAGAGATCGAGGTGGCAGGCGTCAGGCCCCCAGCTTACCTCGAGGTGCATGAATTGAATTATTTACATTGCATAGGAATGCGTAGGATTTGACCTTTATTTGCATTGGAATATCGGTGGCTCTGTCTCAGCAAGTAGCGTTGTAGAGGGTGGCCAACCGGTTGCGGGCCACGGTCATTGAGGCGCTCTTAGGTGGCCAGGATCGACATGTATGAACCTCTCATTCCCTTAACATTGTATTTTTATGTATTTTTGAAATGAAATGACTGAAATGAGACATTTATTCACAGACATGTATTTTTGAAATAGACTTGGCTCGTCTATTTAGGGAGTTAGAGGCCAGGGATGCTGAGATCGGTGAACTTGAGTCGACTGTAGCCGAGCTAGGTGGCGATGAGGATTAGTTGTCCTTCGTCTTGCCGTTGAATTGTACATTTTGGATTTGTTTTTGTACATTTTGACTTTGTCATGGGCGAGAGCCCCCAGCTTTGGATTTTTGGATTTTGTTTTGGGTGAGAGCCCCCTGTTTGATGTACATGCCTCTTTCGAGTGCCTCTGTTGTTGGGTATTTTCTGTTCCTGCAGGTTAGTCTAAAAAACAGGTTTGGTAGACAACGATTTATGTTGTCATATTGCCGAAAATCATATAGAATCACATAATGCATGTAGGATATTGGTGGCCTAAACTGGCGCAAAATGGGCTACCCTCTTAAGATAAAATTTTAAAGGAAATGTATAAGTGTTTGAAATGACCAGACATGTATAAATGTTTGAAATGACCAGAGGAGTGAAATGATTCCCTTAAAAAGATGAAAGAAAATGAATAAGTGTGCTCTTTTGGCGGTCTTGTCGTTTTCCGTCTTGAAAAGCGATCCCGACAAGGATTAGGAAATCCTAGATGAAGTTAGTTAAGAAACTGACGAGATTTTCTTTTATTATTCTTATCGAATTTCAAATGCACATGCAGTTGTCCTTCTATTTACATTTAAAATAATGACGGGTTGAATCCTCTAAAGGATTGCCTACGTATTCATAAAAAATGAAATCAAACCCTATGCATAGTTCGAAAATGTAAAAGAATAATCGTTCGGAGCAAGAGCTTGTAATGAACTTAGAATTCAGTTTGTTTGATGACATGAGGGATATCCAAATGTCAAAATGCAAGAGCATAACGACATTAATATTTATTGGCTAGGGGCCTGTTTTATTTTGTGTCGCACGAGCGGTACGTCGGTTACACGAGACGCGTTGTTTTTTGTTTTTGCCTGAGAATTTGACTGAGTTTTGCCCTCTTTACAGTAACAAGCTCGTCTATTTACGCAAAACTACAACTATAGAAACAATATACTTTTGTGACCATATAAGCTTCGTATACATACATCGAATTATTAGATGCTAAAGAAGGTTGAAAAAGTGGAATGGAGTGGAAGGTTCTAATGGTGTTAGAAGACACTGGAGATCTGTGTATCTCTCTCAGTCACCTAAATGAATGAAAGGATAGTCCCAAAAGGCATGGTGATATGGTAACTGCGAATTTATTCGTCTGAAATGTGGCAACAAATGACTATTTGAGAGATTTTGTTTTTCTTGTAGTTTTTGACTGGAGAGATTTTTTTGATTTGAAGTCGTCGTTGGACTGTTTTTGATTTGATAGTCGTTGTTGGAGTGTTTTTGATTTGATAGTCGTTGTTTGGCTGTTTTTGATTTGAAGTCGTTGTTGAACTATTTTTAATTTGATAGTCGTGAGACTGTTTTAGATTTGATAGTCATTGTTGGACTGTTTTTGATTTGATAGTCGTTGGACTGTTGTTTGATTTGAAGTCGTTTTTGGAATGTTTTTGATTTGAAGTCGTTGGACTGTTTTTGATTTGAAGTCGTCAGACTGTTTTTGATTTGATAGTTTTAGGCACGATTGTGCTAAAAATTTGATTTGACCCTCGGGTGAGCTAGTTTGTTAGCACCCATGGTAAGGGTATTGAATTCTTTGCATAGTATGCAGTTTATCTTTATCTGGCACTCATATAAAATATAGGAATTGGCGAATCAGGTAGAAAATGGAGTCTCCAAATCTAGAGGTCACCTAGAGACACGACGATCAAGGAATTTTCACACCACAAGATATGGAAAAGGTGGTAAATGCACGCCCTTATTAAGGATTATTCTAAGAGGTCGAGTGATCTACACTAAAGAGATATGACTTCAAGTATTTTGAGTCTATTCAACTAGTTAAGAGTTAAAAGTAGAATAAGTGACTAATAAAAAGTACATGTGCTCTTTTTCTTTTCTGTCTTAAGCAACTTTATTTGGGTTTTGCTCGGGTTGATGAAAACTTGCTGGAATAGTTCCCGGCATCTTGGAAAATGTGGTAAGAGACCAAAGACGAATCAAAACACAATCGACCTTTCTAGCACACTTACTCAAAAGGACTCGACTTGTGAAGTCGGAGTGCGCCACTTTGTTTAAGTGAGTTTTGAAAATGACTAGTTTTGAAATGTTTGTCCAAGACAACCGTAGTGTGGTTGTAGGAGTGATGACTCGAATTGGAGAATGATGCGACTTGTGAAGTTGGTGTGTGCCACTATGCTAAGTGAGTTTTGAGACAGGTTTTGAAATGTTTGTCCTAGACAACCGTGGTGTGGTAGTAGGAGTGATGACTCGAATTGGAGAATGACTCGTCTTGTGAAGTGGCTGTGTGCCACTGTGCTAAGTGAGTTTTGAAAATGACTTGTTTTGAAATGTTTGTCCTAGATAACCGTAGTGCGGTTGTAGGAGTGATGACTCAAAGTGTAGAATGACTCGACTTGTGAAGTGGGTGCGTGTCACAGTGCTAAGTGAGTTTTGAAAATGACTTGTTTTGAAATGTTTGTCCTACGTTACCGTAGTGTGGTTGTAGGAGTGGTGACTCGAAGACGATTTTGACTGGACATTTGGGCAGAGTTTCGACTCATTTTGTGCTACTTTAGGTCACCTTTGAAAATGTTTTACAGTTATGAAAATGAATTTTGTTTTTGAAAAGTTCGTCATGGTTTTATTTAAAAAATGGTAATCACGTATGGGTCATACACATTTTTACATGCATTATAATGGTATGCTGAATGCTTTTAGAAGGTTGTGGTTTAAAGGGTGGGTTGCCATACCAAGCAATCAAACCTAGGGTCTGTGCAGAGGTCCGCGCCAAACATGAGTAATGTCGGTTCCTAGTCCATTTCCCCGAGTTGTGAAAGCTCTTGGTTTTAACATTAGTATGTACCGCGGTATGGTTGACGTCAATCGCTATTCCCCAGATAAGAATTTGGACCATCCGGACATGACGATTAGTCGAAATGGGTTGGGTTGAGCCTAGGAAGGTCGGATAAAACAACCTAAGAAGGTCGCGGAGTCGCCAAACTGTGATACACGGATTGTGATCCTTGCCGAAATGTGGTACACGGGGAACCACGGAGGGGCGCACACAAGATGGAAACGAGGGAAAAGTGTAGTGATACGCATTTGTGGAGTCGCCACCAATTGTTATGGGAATTGGAACCGTTCGAATACTTTATGCCATGTCATGACATAAAGTAATGACATGAACACGAAGAACTCGTTACCCTTACCATTCTATGTCTCGAATAACTCTCGTGGATGCCAATGAACACGGGTGTTCACAGAGATCTGGAGTCAGGGGTGAGGGTACGTACTAGGAAGCTCTTTAATCGAACACCTAATCCTGCCCGCCTTGATAGCGGCGTGTACTAATGATTAGGGAAATCATTCGTATTTGATATGAGATCGGTTATATGCATGCAATGCAACATCCAACGTTTTAATCCTAGCATGTGAATTAGACTATGTCGGTGAACATTTAATTTTAGCACTCAATTATGTCGAAATAAGATTTGGGATTGAATTACATATGATAGGTAAAGAAATCATCTAATTACAATGATTAAATAAAACTATAAAATAAATATTATAATTGATTACAATGAATACGGGATCTGCGTCAGGAATAAATCCAAAACGGAAGTTTGAAGAAAAGAGAAAAGATTATAAGATTAGAAGGACAAATGATGATCATTATTTATACACATATTTTATGCTTCCCTTAGATACATATAACTCGATTTACCGTCTTTCCTTGCTTATTTCTATGCTATTTTAGCTAGAATATCGATTCTGCCGCTTCTGTTATGTTTTAATGCATATTGGATGCATCTGGAGCTTTTTGAGTAGATATGGAGCATGGCGGAGTTGGATCTTAGAAGGTTAGGCACGGAAATCGAGAACGAAAGAGAAGAAATGAAGAAAATCGAAGAAACGAGCCATTTTGAGGGCTGCTCGACTGAGCAGAGGTCCCTTGCTCGATCGAGTCGTAGTGATAGCTGCTCGATCAAGCATTAGCCCCTTGCTCGATCGAGCAACCCAATATTTCGACGGTTTTCGTATTTTCCTAAACTAGTTTAACCTATTTAATTAGTTTTGTATTATATAAGGAAAGTTCGTCATTCATAATTAGACATGCTTTAATATTAGAAACTCAAGTTTTCTTTGCTTTGCCTCTGGATTTTATTCATCAAGACGATTGTCTTTAGTTCAACTTGTAATCGGTATTCTTAAATCTTTCTTCGTTATTTAATTAATTTCGTTCTAGTTCTTTAATTGTTCTTTGTTTATCCTTTCATAATTGTTAAGCATGTTTACTTTAATTATTATCGTTATCGTTATGAGTAGCTAAATTCCTTTCTAGGGTTGAAAGGGGATCGAGGATTATTAGAAGGGGTTGGCTAATTAATTGAATTGCAATTGTTTGGTTATCGTTTGGTTATCGTTTTAATTCTAGTTGTTTGATTACTGGCCAGGATTAATTAACTAGTCTCGCAAATTAGGATTAACACTGACCGGGTTAAGACTAAGATACGCTACGATAATTGAATAGAACTCGTTTAATGATAGCGATCACATGTTAAATTGTAGATCTAAAGGGCATAATTGAATCGACCGATCTTGTGACCTTAGATAACTTTATTGCATGATAGTTGGTTACACCTTTACCCCTGAACAATAATCCTAGTGAACCTGAGACCCTAGACTTTTAATCTTATTGTTTTAGACCTTTTATTGTTATTGTTTGCTATTATTTATTGTTATTGTTTGCTATTAGTTTAGAATTACCAATCAAACCCCGAAATTGTTACTATAGAGACAAACCTAGTTTAACAGATTAGAATACTACCGCCTCCCTATGGATTCGATACCTTGCTTACCGCTGACTATTAGTTAGTAGTGAATTAGGTTTACTTTGATTAAGGCAACAGTTTTCTGTTTGTTTCTACTTAGTTTGTAATTTTTCGTTTCAGGGAACCCAAGTTTTTTGAGACAGTTCTCATTCTTTTCTTTAGTTTTCGTTTATGCCCAGGTGTTCTAGGTCCGATCTCGTACCCTATGATTCCGAACCAGAGAGGACTCTCCGAGTTAGACGAAACTTTTGGAAGGAAATTCTAGAAGCGGAAGACTTGAGTACGCTTGACACAGTTTACGCCGAATTCGTCGCAGAAAACCATTCCTTAGAAGAGGATACACATATTTCTGCACCCACTACAACCATGGCTACTTTAGCCAGCAATTTGGAGTCTACCGTTGCGTCTATTCCCAAGGGATTCAACATCACTACTACGGGTAATGGCACCTTTGAGATTCGTCCAGCTTATATCTCTTTGGTGGAGCGAAACATGTTTGGAGGAAGCCCCACTGAGGATCCTGCTAAGCATATAGAGAAATTCAACAACTATTGTTGCTCTATTCCTTTAACTGGTGGGGTGACACAAGATCAGATCAAGTTGGTATTATTTCCCTTTTAACTACGAGACGAGGCAGAAGATTGGTTGGGTGAGTTAGATGTGGATGCACTTGGCATCACCGATTGGAATTATTTGGCTCTTGCATTCTACAAAAGATACTTTCCGCCACAGAAAACCAATCCCATTCGAAGTCAAATCACGAGTTTCAAACAAAGTCCCACTGAGAATTTTAATGAGGCATGGGTTCGCTTCAAAAAGCTTGTCAAGTCTGTTCCACATCATGGTTTTGATACTTGGTTCCTATGCCTCAATTTTACAACGGGTTATATGATGATCAGAGAGCATTGCTTGATTCTGCTGCTAGTGGAAGATTCCAAAATAACACTACCGATGCTAATGCTTGGAAGTTGACTGATGAGATATCTACTCACACTCCTGAGTATGGTAATCCCAGGGGTAATGCGAGGAGAGGAGGTTCGGATAATGCCGTTGCAGCTCAGTTAGAGGCATTACCTGCCAAAATTTCCGAATTACAAACCTCAAAATCCTTGGAAAATAAGCAAACGGTTCATGCCATGGTTCAACAAGAGCCAACCTGTGAAAGATGTGGTACTATGAAGCATAATGCAGTTGAGTGTATGAGTACGGTTGAGCAAGTACTTGCCTTTCAAAACTGTAAGCAAGGTACACCTTACTCTAACTTTTACAATGAAAGGACGAGAGAGCATCCCAATTTCTCATACCCAAGTCATAATGTTCTTAATCCTACCCCACCGCCACCTCAGCAACAAGGTTCATCTTATGTGATTCCTCAGAATCGCAGTTCTCAAGGTAACTATAATCGTTCAAATCAAGGAGGCCAAAACTTTCAACAAGCTCCACCTCCACCACCTCCAAGTAATGATATGGCGGAATTGAATGCCATGTTGCAGCAAAGTCTTATTATACAACAAAAGCAAGATGCTCAGATCTCACAATTACTCGCGCATAACAAGATAGTGGATACTCAAATTGCCCAATTGGCAATTCAAAATCCACATAAACAACCGCGTAATCTTCCTCCTTAAGGACACCCTCCACATGAACAATCCAATTCTATCACTTTGAGGAGTGGGACCCATTACAAAGGCCCGGAAATGATAGGGGATGAAACCGATGAAAGTATGGAAGTTGCTCGTCAAAGTTCGAAAAACAGAGAAAAAGGGGCTGAAAAAGAGGTTGCTCGATCGAGCGGCACTCCTGTGCTCGATCGAGCAACCCAGGAAAACTCTGAAAATTCTTCTCTAAAAGTTCCTGAAAATTCCTGTTTTGACAAACTCGATCGAGCAACCCCTTTGGTCGATCGAGAAACCCCTGATCAAGATGGTAAGTCCTCTAATTCATCTTCAAAAGCAAAGGAAGCCGAGCCCATTGCCATTACACTTCCCTTTCCGCACCGCCAACATAAATCCAATCTTTATAAACAGTTTGGAAGGTTTATGGAGGTTGTCAAGAATTTGCAAGTGAGTATACCTTTTTCTGAGTTGATCACTCAAGTGCCGGCTTATGCAATGTTTATGAAGGATATATTGACAAGGAAGTGATCCTTTAATGAAGTGGAGACGGTTGCATTTACTGAGGAATGCAGTGCTGTGTTGCAATCCAGATCACCACCTAAGCTAAAGGATTCAGGGAGTTTTTCTATTCCTTGTAATATAGGATGCTTAGCTATTGATAAAGCCCTTTGTGACTTAGGGGCTAGTGTTAGTGTTATGCCATTTTCTATATGTAAAAAGCTAAATATGGGTCAACTTACTATTACAACTATGACCTTACAAATGGCCGACCGTTCTATTAAACACCCTTTGGGTATTTGGAAGACGTACCGGTTAGAGTAGGGAAGTTTTTCATACCAGTTGACTTTGTTATATTAGATATGGCTGAGGACACCCAAATTCCTATCATCTTAGGACGACCATTCCCCCATACTGTGGGGGCGGTTATAGATGTTAAGAATGGGAGACTTACACTAACAGTGGGGGATGACACAATCACTTTCAACTTAGATAATACCATGAAACACCCCATGTTAGAAGAGACATGTCATATAGTCGATATTGTGGATTTAACTATTGATGACTGTCTTTCTTTATGTTTGAATAGGGATCCTCTGGAGATCGCCTTAATTTCCAGCACTGCTGAAGCTGGAAGCTCACAGAGTAAGGAAGTAGTTGAGATGGAAAAACTGCTGACAGGAGAGGACTGCAAGTTACAGAAGGTGTATAGCTTAGGTAACCCCCCTAAGGTTACCGAGGTCAAGAAACCTGAACATAAACCCCTCCCCTCTCATCTTAAATATGTTTTTCTTGATTTCCATGAGATTAGTCCTGTAATTGTCAGTGCTAAACTATCTGAAAGCCAACTTACTGATTTGTTGGTGGTTTTTAAAAAGACACAAAAAGGCTATAGGTTATAGCATTGATGATTTACAAGGTATTAGTCCTGACTTTTGTATGCACCGTATCCACTTAGAAGAAGACCATAAACCTTGTAGGCAGGGTCAGCGTCGTTTGAACCCCACTATGCAAGAGGTATTTAGAAAAGTGGTGCAGAAATTGTTAGATGCAGGGATCATATATGCTATTTATGATTCAAAGTGGGTCAGTCCTGTTCAGGTAGTCCCTAAAAAGGGAGGGACTACGTTTGTCACTAATGAGAAAAACGAGCTAATATCTACTAGACTAGTGACACGGTGGAGGATGTGTATTGATTATAGGAGGCTGAATGTAGCCACTAGGAAAGACCACTTCCCTTTCCCTATATTGACCAAATGTTACAGCGTCTAGCGTGTCATAAGTATTTTTGTTATGGTGTCCATTCATCCTGACGATCAGGAAAAGACTACCTTCACATGCCCTTATGGTGTCTTTGCTTACCGAAGAATGCCTTTTGGGTTATGTAATGCCCCCGCCACCTTTCAACGTTGTATGATGGTTATTTTTTTTTATTATATCGAGTCTATTATGGAGGTCTTTATAGATGACTTCACTGTTTATGGGACCGATTTTGATAGTTGTTTAGCTAATCTGACTAAAGTCTGACAACGTTGTGAGAAAAGCAATCTTGTGTTAAATTGGGAAAAGTGCCACTTCATGGCAACTGAAGGGGTGGTACTTGGTCATTTGGTGTCTGGACGAGGCATCCAAGTGGATAAGGCTAAATTGGAAGTGGTTGAGCAATTACCGTACCCGGTAAATGTTAAAAGTGTTAGAAGTTTCCTTGGTCATGCGGGGTTCTATCGCCGTTTTATCAAGGATTTTTCAAAGATTGCTCAACCATTGACTAAAATTCTCCATAAGGATGCCCCGTTTGTGTTTACTGATGAGTGTGTAAAGTCTTTTGACAGGACTAAACATGCTCTAATCTCAGCTCCTATTATCCAGTCTCCTGATTGGACATTGCCGTTTGAGATAATGTGTGATGCCAGTGACTATGCAGTTGGGGCTGTTTTGGGGCAAAGGAAGGATAAGGTGCTACATGCAGTTTATGAAAGTTCATAGACCCTAATTAGACTCCTCTAATTAGTTACTAAATTACTTGTTAATTTAGTGTTTAATAAAGATCTATGTAACATGCATGCAAATTAAAATGCATAATAAAAAGTATGAAGAAATTTCCTTACATTGGGAAATTTCGGTTTATATGGGCACAACAAGAAACACCTTTCTTGTTGATCTTGTGCTATAAAGAAATAGATGATGCTCCTTGTAATCTTCAAGTTAGAAGATCTCCTTTAAGATGCACCCAAGAGAAAACCCAAACTAATCACTTAGTTTTTGACTAGAAAACACAAGTGATAATATGAACTAATATTAGATTTTTTACTACTCAAGTAACAGGAAAAATATTAGTGTTTGAGAGTTTTAGAGAGATGGGGATTTTAGTGAGATAAACATACAAAATAAGAATGAACAAGTGAAGTAAAATGAACAACAATCTTGTCCATTTAAGGACACATGGTCCGGCCAAAGAGAGCCCTTGTGGCCTCTTATTTTGTTTTAAAAAATCTCATTCAAATTAGTTGAGTGTAGTAGTGAATAAGACCATGATCATGTGTCATAAACATGACATGATCACATGTTGTAGTGTAATACAAGAAACAACTATCATCATATTATACCCTACCAAATTTTCGGCCCCCACTAGTGTCATGTGGTCCATTTTGATTTTTGATATTTGTCCCACAAATACTTATAAACATATGCTTAATTTGAAAGTCCATAGACCTTAATTAGACTCCTCTAATTATTTACTAAATTACTTTTTAATTTAGATTATAATGATCTATGTAACATGCATGCAAATATAAAGACATTTATATAAGAGAAGAAATTTCCTCACATTGGTATGGAAAATATAAGGGCACAACAAGAACTCCTTCTTGTTGATCTTGAGCTACAAATATGGTTGAACACAAATAATCTCCAAAGTAGAAGATCTCCTCTTAGTTGCACCAAGATGAACCAAACAATCTACCCTTATTATTAACTAGATAATAAGATAGATAATATACTACTAATATTAGACTATATTACTACACTAGTAATACTTAGGAAATATTAGTATATGAGAGTTGTAGTGAGAAGATGAGTTTTGAGAGATGAATGATAAAATAAGTAAGAATGAATAAGTGAAGGAATGAACAACAATTGCTCTCCTTTTATAGCCAAGAGGGCCGGTTATTTCATCACAAAGTGGTGATGATTTCTTCTTATTTTATTGCCATGTAAGGTGGTAATGTGTTGTAGTGAATAAAATGATATCATGTTAACTATTCATGTCATAAGCATATGTTGCTTATGAGTATGAATAAGAACAACAAACATCACCATTTGACTTCACCACAACCGGCCATGTGAGCCACAATTTGATCCATTTTGATTTTTGATATTTGTCCCACAAATACTTATTAATCATATGCTTAATTATCTTGTATAATTAAGTGTTAATTTGATCATATAACAATTATATGACACAAATAAATGAATAATATGTACTTAACATTTTAAGTAGTATTCTACCATTATATCAATATATAATGGGTCCCACAATGCTTAGTTAATTTATTTTACAACTCTTTGTAAATTTAATTAACTAATTACCTCTATCTCAAAACCTCAACTAATTTAGTAATTTAACGATTAATTACTAAGTTAAATCTTATTTAATCGTATTAAAATAAGATATAAATTTATTAGTCAATTATCGCATAATTGAAAAATAAGCTTAATCGAATTTGAGTTCTTAACTCAATTTCTAACAATTAACTCTCGTACATATCGAATATATGTAATGTACTAATTAACTGTATCGTATACAAATAATTAGTTACTATTTGGATTTCATCCTTTAGGTGTGACCGAAAGGGATCAGTTGATCACCGCCGTCAAACGACAATAACGTCAAACTCTAGTCAGCCAACCGTTATTGATTTACGTTAATCAACTGACTAATCATATATATAGTCAATAAATATCCCAATTATATTCCATAATAAGATTTATTATGTGGCGCACTATTTGTGGAGGACACCTACTCCAACAATCTCCCACTTGTCTGACACAAGTGTGCGTCACCGATTCTCTTGTCTCTTTATCTCATCTCCCACTCAACGCAAGGTGTCTTCCAGGTCGCACTTGCGATTGACAATATCTAGAGTGGGTTTCTCGATAGGGAGAGTAACTGTCTGA
>JAIUZE010015262.1:0-36998 GCA_022085475.1 Heliosperma pusillum
TGCATTCTATGCAAGTAAAGAGCTAATTTCTTACGCCTTTTTGGTGTGGAATCTTGCAAGAATCTAATTTCTCAATTGTTGATCTTTGTGATAGAGTAAAACTTCTGATCAAGCACTTCCTTCAAGAATAAAGCGGGTATTCTACATGTCAAGTGAAGGGAAGAATTTACTGCATGAGGTATTGTTTCCTTTTGGTGTAATTACAAATTCAGTTTATACCGGTCATTTTACTGGTTAATGGTTATGGAATGAATTATTTGCATCTTATTGCCGCCTTTTTGACCAAGGTGTTCACACTATCTCTGCGCCATCTCTAGCCCCAGACTCCCCTAGTGAATTTCACTATATGTTTTTCATTTACGCATCCAATTTATGAACTGCTTTGATTTTTCTTTGGCAAGTAAAGATCTTGCCTTTAAGATACTCTGCCGTTGTACTCTTCAATTTCAGTGGTCGAAATGAGAATGCCTTGCAAATGTATAACATATTTTCTGCCTAAATCTCAACCGCTATATTTCTCTAGCCTAGCACCTGGAATTTATCTATTAAAATGTGGCTAATCATTATTCGACAGGTCTTCCCTGCACCCAATCCAGCTGTTCTGGAGCAGTTGGATGCTGTAGATTGCATTGTTTACACCATGGGATCCCTTTTTACATCCATTTGCCCTTCATTGGTAATCTTTAAGCTATTGCATTACTCTGAATTTTTTCTAATTAGCATAGTTATGACAAAATAGAATTTTTTTGCCATTTTTAGTACATACCTTTTGTTTCTTTTAAAGATTGGATTTGGTACATGTTTCGTAGGTTAACATGATTGATAATTGAATGTTATTTGAATGTCTAAATGTACTCTCAAGTTGATGACTTTTTGAACGACTATGGTATTGGGCCTATTGAAATTCTCAACTAGTAGTTTTGTTGTCGTACTACCTCGTTCCCCAAACTTAGCGCAGTGTTAGTTAAATAGTGAGTGTGGATAAAACCTTCTTTCGTGGTATGAAACTTTTGGGCTGAGTAATTTAGGAGTGAAAGAAGCAACGCGTGTGAGATTGGTGCTCCCAGTAAGATTTATGTTTGGGTGTGAGTGAAGAGCACTGAGAAGTAGTTCATTGAATTTGTGCTTGGTTCTGGTCTTTTGATGTGTAATATTGCAGAGTTTCTGTATGTTTTCCTTTAGGTAGTCAGGCTAGTGTAGTTTCCGTGCAAATGCACGGTTTTTTAGATGGTAATGTTAGAGATTAAAACAATTAAATTATTACGGAGTACTACTTAGTTCCATTTAAAATTTAAGGATAAAATTTACAATTAGTAGTGGTTTCATATTAATAAAGTCGGAAAAGAGTAGGTCAGATAGATTTACCCCGAATAAAATAGTCTATTTTAGTGGAAATATATATCTAGTCAACTTTGTTTTTTGGAAAAAAAAAATATTATATCACTACAGCCACTGAAGGCATAAATACTACGGAGTAACTAATAACTTATGCAGATGTGAGATTAACAAATGAACCAATAAAGCCAAATATTAATGTTTACACAATATGGAGAAGATATAGTATATACTAAGTTAAAGTAAGTTTTTCATATTAAAAATAAAACACCCTTTGAATATTTAATATAAACAATGTCAATTGAAGATATGTAAGAAATCCAACAAAGAATATATAAACTTACATACGCTGTATTTTATCTAAGGCCGCATTACACGAGAAGTTTGTTATACATAAAACAAAATAATTGATGTGCGCACCCTAACGAATGTGTTAAAATGTACAGAGGTTGTGTCTGGATGATGTATAATGAAACTGCGTCATAAAGTACATCAACACTGCTAGTTAACGTATAAAGAAGGAAGCATAGCTAGTTTCCAGTTCAGGTGTTTTATTATCTTTTAAAATGAATTTGTGGTTCATGATCACCTAATTTGATACGAATACATCACATCCGATTCACGATACACTTTAATATATGATATATATTGAGTAAGCGCCATTATATAATGCTCTCTATCAGATTTTCCATTCACGATGGGTTGAGCGAATCCGGTAACCCATACTTATTATATTTGTACTTGTTTCCTTAATCCAGGTTCTGATTGGCATTGGGGAGATCATATCTGCAAGGCCATGTCGCAAGGTACTTTTATTTTGTTATACTAGACGATCTTAAAAAATTTGGCTAGAAATTGAATTGATGTAGTCTTAATTTTCTTATTGAGGTACTGTAGTGCTTTAATTCAGCTATGGATCACTTAAATCTTATTTTGACTTTTCACTGTTGGGGCTGTATACGAGTTTGAGTAACATAGCTTAACAGTTGATGCATCAGACTGAGACTTGTGTATGAGTTTATCCCTTTCGCAGATACTTCTGTTGAATGGAACACATGATCGAGAAACTACGAGCTTCACTGCTTCATGTTTCGTAACTGCAATCACAGATGCTCTTAATAGAACTCATGGAAATTTTAACAATTGTCTTAACCATACCGTAAGTGACCCATAGTGATTATATCATTCACTCACTGCTGTGATGTTTTTCTTACTTAAATTACACTTGATGTAGAACTCAACAAAGTTAGATAGTGCTGACAACTTAATTTATTTTTATGTGCAGCCAAATAAGTACATCAATGCAATTTTAGTTCCAAGGAATGGTGAAGTTGCTGTAGATTTAAGTGCCTTGAAAAATCAAGGAATTCAAGATGTGGTGAAGACTCTTTAGTCTACTTTTTCATAGCATAATTATCTTGCTTTGACGACATTGCATAACAATTGAGCTTGGTTACAGATTAGATGCGTATTTAATCACCACCTCTTTGCAGGTAATTGTTGATTCCGTCAATGAGCGTAAGGCCGGTATAACCTTTGACCCGAAAGCGTTGATACAAAGCCTGGCGAATTTGCTGTCAAGATCTCAAGGAAGTTGCTCAAATGAAATTGAAAATGACTTCTAAGAGTCGGAATTAGACATCCTTAGGTTTCTTTATGTAACAGAATTAAGAATTCTGTTAGGAGTTTGTTAATGCCAGCTAAATTCTGTTAGGATTGTCATGACAACTCATCAAAAGTTGTTAAAAAAACTGTTAGTCAGTTGGCTTTAAATAGCTGAAGTTAGTTAGAATAAATCATTCAATCATTTTTGTAATCATTCTCTCATCTACAAACTCTCTGTAATCTTCCTTCTTCAATATTATTCAATTGTCCGAGTTCTTAATCAATTCATAGAATTCCTGCAATTGTTTTGTTTTCAATTGTGTACAACAATTCCGGAGTCTATATCCCTGATTGTTGTTACAATTGGTATCAGAGACTCCAAATTCTTGGGTCCTGAATATCTTGCTCTGCCTCTGTTCCACCTTAATTCCGCCATTAAAACAGAGCTTCAAGCTCGATTCAATTTTCTCTGTAAAGCAAAATCACAACGAAAAACTGGCAAAGGTTACAATAGCCCAATTGTTTGCTCAAATGGAGGAAAGAATGGGTTCAATGGAGCAACAAATGCAGCAACAAAGAGAATTCCAACAACTATTGCAACAACAGTTGGTCTTGCAGGCTGAACAGATGAAGGAACTACTCAGTAGAGTGCCTGGGGTTCGTGTAGGGGAAAACCATGGGGATAATTCATCCAATTCAGGTATGCCACAACCCAGGAACATTACTTTTTCTCCAAAGGTTGAATTTCCTGTGTTTGATGGTAATAATCCACGGATTTGGGTTAAAAAATGCAAGAAATACTTTGAATTGTGTAAGATTGCTGATAATCAGAAACTGAATTTAGCATCATTGTATATGGTGGGAAAGGCTGAATCTTGGGTTCATAGCTATATGAATATGAGGGTAAATGTGGAATGGGATGAATTTGTGTTGGATTTATGTGCTAGATTTAAAGAAAACCTTGGTAGTAATATTGTTGAAGAGTTTAATAAACTGCAGCAAACTGGGTCTCTAGAAGATTACTTGGATGCATTTGAACATTTAAGAGGCTTAATGTTGCAAAGAAATGAACTTTTACCAGATTCATACTTCTTGGATAGTTTTGTGGGTGGTTTAAAACCTACAACTAAACCTTTTGTGAGGGCCTTAAAGCCTACTACCATTGCTGAGGCTGTAGAATTGGCTAGGTGCCAGGAAGAGAGCCTGAATGCATCCAAAGCCTTGCACAAACCACTGCTGGATAAACCACCAGTCAGATTTAGTGGTCAGACTGTGGGTAACAGTAGGTTTCCAGCCTCAAATTACCAAAGTAATAGTAATACCAAGTTTGCTCAACCCTTTCAAAGGACGAATAGCATTCAAAGATCAGCTTACAAGAGACTAACACCTGCTGAAATTGAGGAAAAAAGAAAGAAAAATCTCTGCTTTCAGTGTGATGAACCCTATACTGCTGGCCATAAATGCCCTGGTAAATTGTACAACATGGTATTAATTCCTCAAGAATTTGAGGAAGAGGGGTCAGAACTTGAGGATACCCTATTTGGAGAAAATGAGCTTGAATATGTGGAGGATTTGGGTGAAGAACAACCTCTAATTTCTTTGAATGCTATAGTTGGACATAACTCTTACCAAACTATGAGGGTGCAAGGGAAAGGGAAAAAATGATGTGCACATCCTCATTGATTCTGGTAGTACTCACAACTTCTGTGATGAAAATACTGCTAGGAAATTATGGTGTCGAGTCACCAGGACTTATCCATTAGAGGTTTCTGTTGCTAATGGGGATAAGCTAACCACTACAAAGGTTTGTAAGGGGTTCAAATGGCAGCTACATGGTGAGGAATTTCAGACTGATGTGATGGTAGTTCCTCTAGGAGGTTGTGAGATGGTCCTAGGGGTGCACTGGTTATCTTCCTTAGGGCCAGTTATATGGGATTTTGAGAAATTAAGGATGGAATTTATGTACAAGGGAAAGAAGGTGGTTCTTAGGGGAATAACTAAGGGCGGCTTGCAGTGGATGTCAGGGAAAGCTTTCATGTCTACTATGGGCAAGGGAGTTGGGCAACTCTATGCTGTACAAGTTAGGCCTGTAGAGCCTGAGGGGGAACATACATCAAATGGAATTCCTGTACCTGCAGCAATCAGTTCAGTACTGCAGGAGTATAGCGATATCTTTGTTGAACTCAAGGGTTTGCCACCACACAGAAGTCATGACCATAAAATCCACCTAAATCCTGGTGTTTCTCCTATTAATGTGAGGCCATATAGATACCCCGTAGTTCAGAAAAATGCAATTGAGCAGATTACCAAAGAAATGCTGGAGTCAGGAGTTGTAAGGCCTAGTCAAAGCCCTTTTTCCTCACCCATTGTCATGGTAAAGAAGAAGGATGGCAGTTGGAGGTTTTGTGTTGACTATAGGGAACTAAACAAGCACACAGTTAAAGATAAGTTCCCTATACCTGTCATAGATGAATTACTAGATGAGCTCCATGGTTCTTGTGTATTTTCCAAAATTGACTTGAGGTCAGGCTATTGGCAGATCAGGATGAGCCCTGATGACATACACAAGACAGCTTTTAGGACACATGAGGGTCACTATGAGTTTGTAGTAATGCCCTTTGGACTCACTAATGCTCCCTCAACCTTTCAAAGTCTGATGAACAATATTTTTAAGGATTTTTTGAGGAAGTTTATCTTGGTGTTCTTTGATGACATCTTGGTGTACAACCCTGATATGGATACTCATGTTAAACACCTGGGCCAAACACTACAAATTTTGAGGAATTACAAGTTGTTTGCTAAAATGAGTAAATGCTCATTTGCTGTTACAGAAGTGGACTATTTGGGTCATATTGTTTATGCTGAACGAGTTGCAACTGATCCTCAGAAAATTAAGGCAATGATAGATTGGCCAAGACCCAAGGATGTCAAGCAACTAAGGGGATTTTTGGGGCTCACTGGTTATTATAGGAAATTCATTAAGAATTTTGGAATTATCAGCAAGCCTTTGACTAAATTGTTGAGGAAGAATGCATTTGTGTGGTGCTCAGAAGCTGATGAAGCCTTTGAGACACTCAAACAGGCCATGTGCAAAGCTCCAACACTTGCATTACCTGATTTTGATTCTGAGTTTGAAGTAGAGACAGATGCCTCTGACAAAGGAATTGGTGTTGTGCTGGCTCAGAAAGGACATCCTATAGCTTTCATTAGTAAAGCTCTATCTGAAAAACATAAGGCTCTTTCCACTTATGAAAAAGAGCTACTAGCTGTGGTATTGGCTGTGGATAAATGGAGACCCTATCTAACCGGAAGGCATTTCCTCATTAAAACTGACCATTTCAGCCTCAAATACCTACTTGGTCAGAAAATTACCAGTCCCTTTCAAGGAAAATGCTTGCCTAAGCTATTTGGATTGGACTATGAAGTCATATACAAGGCAGGGAAGGAGAATGTGGTAGCAGATGCTCTGTCTAGAATAGATGGGGCTGAATTAATGTCTCTTCTAGTCTCTCAAATCAGAACAGATCTTCTGCAAAGGGTGATTAAGAGTTGGGATGATCCAGATTTGCAGCTGCTCATTAAACAATTACAGGATGGTTCTCTTACCACCAGCAAGTTCAGTTGGCAGGGAGATCAACTATTAAGAAAGGGGAGATTGGTGGTGGGTGCTGATGAGAACCTCAGAGAAGAAATATGTGCTTTAATGCATAATTCATCCATGGGAGGACATTCAGGTGCTCATGTGAGTTATAAGCGAATGTCAGCTCTATTCTATTGGAAGAACATGAAGAAGGACATGAGACTTTGGGTGAAGCAATGTATTGTCTGTCAACAAAATAAATCCTTGTTCAAGGCTCCTGCAGGACTACTTCAACCACTTCCTATACCAGATGCAGTATGGGTCAACATCTCTATGGATTTTGTAGAAGGGTTACCTAAATCTCAAGGAAAGGATACAATATTAGTAGTGGTAGATAGACTGAGCAAATATGCACATTTCCTGCTGCTGGCACACCCCTTCAGTGCTGTGGATGTGGCTAAGATCTACTTTGACAACATATTCAAACTACATGGAAATCCCAAATCTATAGTAAGTGACAGAGACAAAGTATTCCTAAGTAGATTTGGGCAGGAGCTATTCAAACTTCAACAAGTGGATTTACTAATGTCAACAGCCTACCATCCCCAAACAGATGGGCAGACTGAAGTAGTTAATAAATGCTTGGAAGCATATCTCAGATGCATGACAGGGGAAAAACCAAAGGATTGGGCTAAGTGGATAACATTAGCTGAATGGTGGTACAATACAAATTTTCACTCAGCCATTGGTACAACACCATATGCCATAGTTTATGGGCAGGAACCTCACATACATACACCCTATATTATGGGAGATAGTGTCGTGGCTGAGGTTGATAGGAGCTTGGCAGCTAGGGAGGAATGCATACTCATGCTGAAATTCCATCTCAAGAGGGCTCAAGATAGGATGAAATCACAAAGTGATAGGCACAGGACTGATGTGGAGTTTGAGGTTGGGGACTTAGTATATGTCAAACTCCAGCCTTATAGACAACATTCTGTGGTGTACAGGAGCTGTCAGAAACTGGCACCAAAATACTTTGGACCTTTCACAGTGCTGGCAAGGATTGGGATGGTAGCCTACAAACTTCAAATGCCTAGTCATTCAAAAATACATCCTGTCTTCCATGTTTCTCAGCTCAAGAAACACCAAGGTCCACCCCCTGTAACAAGTTGCATTCCAGAAATGGATAGTAACCTACAACTCAGGGCAGAACCAGTGGCAATATTGGAGAGGAAACTTAGGAAAAGGGGCAACAATCCAGCAGTGTATTTCTTAGTACATTGGTCTAATGGCACAAGGGAAGATGCAACTTGGGAATGGTCTGATGATTTCATGAAAAAATTCCCTGAGTTTCAAATTAACTAAGCTTGAGGACAAGCTTAAATTCAAGGGAGAAGAATTGTAACAGAATTAAGAATTCTGTTAGGAGTTTGTTAATGCCAGCTAAATTCTGTTAGGATTGTCATGACAACTCATCAAAAGTTGTTAAAAAAACTGTTAGTCAGTTGGCTTTAAATAGCTGAAGTTAGTTAGAATAAATCATTCAATAATTTTTGTAATCATTCTCTCATCTACAAACTCTCTGTAATCTTCCTTCTTCAATATTATTCAATTGTCCGAGTTCTTAATCAATTCATAGAATTCCTGCAATTGTTTTGTTTTCAATTGTGTACAACAATTCCGGAGTCTATATCCCTGATTGTTGTTACACTTTATTCAAATCTCTATCCATTATATATAAGTTGGCTTTATGCATCTTTTAAAATTATATATAGCTATCCGGCAATTCTGAGTAAAATTGTTCAAAATGCCAGTCGCTTTGTTTGGATGTACAAATAAAAATCATTTGTAAAGATGGCACATAATTTTATACTGTAGTGGGGAATGTCCTACATTTCTCTGTAAAAAATGGAATCTTTTTTTTAAGAAATTATGATACCTTGTTAAGTAGCATTCTTATGTTAAATATTACTATGTACTTATATAGTTATATTAAGGGAACTATTGAGACACAAGATTACATAGTGATGCCTCGTCTGGTAGACATATATCAAAATGGGAATATCAATATGGGTTTATCCCAGGGAGGACTATTGCCGACAACATTCTTATCGCCTATGAAACAATCGCGGTCTTAAACAATAAGACAAGGAAAGAAGGGTTTATGTGCTATCAAGGCAGATATGAGTAAGACATACGACAAACTTGATTGGAATTTTATTCAAGGGGTTCTTGAAGGTATTAACCTTCCCATGAATATAAGAGCTCTGATTATGGGAAGTATTAAATCAGTTGTCTATGAGATTCTGATTAATGGCTCCAGCAGGAATGATCTTGCCTAGGTCAAGGATTCGACAAGGTGACCCTTTATCTCCGTATATTTTCGCCTTATGTTTGGAAGTTCTATCCCAGATGCTCTCAAATGCCTAAGATAAGGGGTTTATTTCCGGAATCAAAGTTTGCAAGGAAGCTAAGGAGCTTTCTCATATCTTCTTTGCGGACGATTCATTATTCTTTATTAAAGGTAATGAAGAGAATGTGACGAACTCTATGGGAATTATTGCTGAGTATTGCGAAGCTTCGGGTCAAGTTATTAATACAGATAAATCGGCTATTTTATTTAGTCCTAATTGTTCGCTTCAAATGGTGAAAAAATCATTGTAAGCAACATCTTTTAATCCAAAAAGTGACCTTGGTCTGTATTTAGGTCTTCCAATGGAAGTAGGGTCCTCAAAAATCAAATCTATGGTTGAAAAGGTTTGTTATCTGCTCCTGGTAGACTAACCTTGATTCGTTCTGTCATCTCATCATTATCTATTTACTTTCGATCGGTATTTCGGATACCGGTAAGTGTTGCATAAGAGATTAATTCCCTGATGCTACATTTTTGGTGGGGTGGTACAAGACGTTCCAAGGCGATTCATTGGTGCAGTAAACATTTCCTAAGCCTTCCAAAGGGTATGGGAGGACTTGGTATTCGTAATATCTTATGTTTCAATCAGGCGCTTATAGCCAAAGTAGCATGGAGAATAATTTCTGACCCGTTGAGCCTGATCAACCTAACTATTGGAAAAAAATATGGTTTGCTTAACAACCCTGAGCTTCAATTGATTTGGAACAAGAGAAGACATTGGTCGTGGGGCGGTAGAAGCGTTTGTTGGGGTTAGAGGTGGCAATCGGGTCAATCAGGTCGGTTACGGGTCGGGTTCAGGCAGTTCGGGTCATGTCGGGCTCGGGTTTGGTCGGGTCATGTTGCTTATTCAGGTCGAGTCGGGTTCGGGTTGGGTCGCTTACGGGTCAGGTTAATCGGGTCAATATCTACAACAGGTCGGTTCAGTTTCGGATCGGTTGACCAATGAGTCGGGATATATCAGGTTAATATGCTTGATCAGGTCGAGACCGGTTTGATTTCGGGTTACTGATGGGTCGAGTATTTTATATTGTCGTCTTAATTTTGAAAATTAATCGGGTCAATGGTCAGGTCGTTATGTTAAAAGATCACTTTTGAACTTATGAATTATAATATTGGATTAGAGGAACTTGATACAAAAGATATTTGTAAAATATAAGAGTATAACACTATAAAAGTTGATGATTGTATAGTTTCATTAAACACTTATGTTGCCCGACCTCGGTTATAAGTATATGACATGAGTGTGTATCCAGTGTCGGATTCGCCTATATTATGGACAAAAAATAATGTTTTGGTCTAAATTAATCAGTTGTTTATGTAGTTCATAGTTTTGAACGTTTGACATATGCAGTATGGCAAGGAACTAAATGAATTACCTATTAAATAGATTTTATTTATTATCTTGACGGTGATCCTACGTATTTAATTTTGAATAGGCTCTATTAGAATTGTGTATTTGAGGTTTGGATTTTAAGATCATAATTAATAACCGAGGTCGGATTGTATGGTCATAACTCATAACTCTTTCTTCCCTCTATTGTTTTCAATGAAGCCAAAACTAAACACTATTTTTCTCACAAAGCGTAAATTTAAAATTTTCTACATATATCACTTGCAAAATAATTATTAATAAGTTTAACTAGGAATATAGCGTACTAAATTTACAACTGACTATTTATTTTAAGATTACATTTTGTTTTGAAAAATAAAATAAGCGATAATTTTTTATATCAAATTTATTAACAAAAAATCAAACTATAAAGGAATTTAGATTCTTAAAAAAGATTATTTGGCTATGAGTCGGGTCGAGTTTAATCGGGTTAAAACGGGTTACATGTCGGTTCAGTTCGGTTTGGATCAGGTCGGGTTTGTGGGTGAATCGGGTTTCGGGTCGGGTCGGGTCGGGTCACAAGTCGGTTCGGGTCATATCATTTCAGGTTCTATCGGTTTATCGGTTAACCTTCGGGTCGGTTCAGGTCGGTTTCAGTTCAGCAAATTTACGGGTTCTGTCAGGTCGGTTTTCGGATAAGTCAGGTCGGTTTTTCGGGTCGGGTCACCTTTTGCCAGCTCTAGTTGGGGTTATAATCTCATAAAAAAAGGAATAGCATGGTCTTTGGTCGGATTACATCTTTAAACTTCTGGGTTGATAGATGGATTAATGGCCATAATCTTGAAGACCTGAATGTGGATACCTTGAATGTGGACCCGAATATTAGAAATTTTAATTTTCAAGACTATATTGTTAATCGAGAATCTTGGAATTATGATTTACTTAATCTTCATTTTGGTGAAGCAGTTACTCGTCAAATCATGTCTGTCTCGATTCCGGGGGCTGACGATCGAGATGAATTGTTCTGGAGATTTTCTAAGTCGGGTTTATATTCTGTGAAGTCGGGTTACAAGGCGGCTCTTGAAGCAGAACTTCCTAGAAGCGTATCTCAGAAAGATAAGAATAGGATGAGCCCTATTATTGTTGAATTCTGCAAAAAAAAAAAAGCTTTGGAGCCTAGATGTCCCCGTTAAATGGAAACTATGTATGTGGAGAATTATGTCACAATCTCTTCCGGTGGGTCAAGAGTTTAAAAAAAGAAAGTTGGAAGTTGACCCTGAAGGGTTCTGTAACGATTTTCAACAGATTTGAAATACAGAATTCCCAAGATCTCATGCATGTTAAGTATTAAGATTACACAAAAAGGGTGATTAGCAAACTTACTTGGATGCGGAAGAATTCCAATAATATGCTAATAAAAAGAAGTATATTAAAACCCAAATCGTAGCTTCGTGAATAATAATATAATCCGTGAGACCGTCTCACAATAACGCCCCAAGTGTTGCGCCTCTACCGGTATCCACACAATATGAGTGTGTATGCTAGTACAAACTTTATGGGCAATTTTCTTCCCTCTTAGTTCCCTTGAGATTTTTCTCTCTAGAAAAACTCATCATAAACACCTCCTTCTATATCTCTTTATATAGGGAGTTCAAGGGAATCCTAGACCATCTAGGATTAGGAAAGTATAATAAGAATAATAAATATTATTCTTATTCCTTTAATTAATCAATATTAATTATAATATTGCCCAAAACTCATCTAGTGTGTGACCCTGTAGAACTGACTAATACTACCCGAGTCCTAACTCATTTAGGACTCAGACTACAAGCGACTCCTAGCAGAACATTGTAGCCACATAGAATTAATCAGTTATACAATATTACGGACATATGGGCATACTAACTCCTTCAGTCTCCCACTTGCACTTATGTCCTATAAGGCACCATAATCTCTTTGCTTCTATCTCTTCAGATGAGAATAGGGTAGGCGAAATATCATCCCTATAAATCTCAATCTCTTTTCTCGAATTTCTGAGCTGTATTTTTATGACAGACGACTGACTTTCACCTCGTCTGGGCATGGCCATGCACTTACACAATTCACACTCTTCGAGAGGCCGAAGATGATAAACTTCTTTCATAAAGAAGGAGCAAATCCCATCTTGTCTAACCACATCCTATCACATGTTCCATGACAAGTCCAACCATCACCTTTATAGCCACCAGTCACGGTTGGCGTTTGGTGATGTCAAAACTAGCACTTCACATGTACAGAATAATGAAAGACTCAGGTCTAAAGACTACCAATTACGGTGAAAGAAACTTTGTTGACACTAAGCGAAACCTTAACAAAGTTCTTTGACGGGTCCGTCTAATACATATTCCTAACATGTATCAATGTGTCTGGTTTGATATCGCAATATCAATGACTTACGGAACATAGTCATCAACCAACTCACATACTAATCATTGTAAAGCATAAGTGTCCCTTTCACTATGTCATGATTATAGACTTATATAAATACATTATCTTATAAAACAGAGTTCCATAACCAAGTCACGCACTTGATAATCTGTTTAAACAGTGTATACTATTTTGGGACAAACATTCAATTATACCGTAATTAAATGCAAAATCAATTCTTTTATCATATAAAAGAGACATGTCATACAAACGTATCAATCATGTCGAACATAACCTTCCACTGAAATGAAGACCTCTCGGTAGTATTAAGACCACTCGCTAATGCGTCTTATATAAATCGCAGTATTATGACTTTTCATATTATAGCCGCGAAAGAGGTTTTGTACGGGACATGCAACCATTGCATCGGTCATTATCTTGCATATGTTTATTTTAACTTATCTAAATAAAGTAAACTCAATAACACGCGTTTGATTCATAAATCAAATGTACTCTTTGTTTCTTCATAAGCAACAAAGTATATAGTGTGTATAGGTTTGATGTTTCAAACCAAGCACTCTATTTGATGCTTCATAAGCAACAAAGTACTCATTTTTGTTGTAAGATTAGTCATAGCAACGTGCTTGAAACCATTTCAGCATGCAATTACTTTTCATATAAACAAAATGTGTCCAGATTACAATCGGGAACCATACTTGTATATTTGAAGTTGATATCAATGTAACACGCTTACAATGATTACTTCATCACAAGAAGAACACTTTCTTGGTTCTTTAATATGAATATTTTCACATGTTATTCATTACAGTCACAAGGACTAGATCGGTATTCTACTCGTCATACGAGCGCATAATAAACAACATCTTTGCTAATAAGTCTCCACGAGACAACAAAATGTCGTTTCTTGAATACGTATGTCAACTACATACCAATCATAAAAGAGAGTTTACTCCCACTAGTTTCCTTGTATACACAATACTCTCATCATCTCAAAGAAATCAAAACCATTTTGAATTACTTTGTTAAGATCGATGATTCCAACCTTTGGATACTTGTTTCGGTCTATAAATAAACCTTTGAAACTTTTTCATTTACCTAGCGCTCCATAATTACATGAATATTAAGATGTGTCTTACACAACTTATTGCATATTTCCATTTAAGGAAAAGTATATTATTCACGTACGCCTCCTGTCAAACTCATCTCATGAATAATGACATTTGTTAGGAGAATCCAAACACTATATGGTTATGACACCACCAGGTGTATCAATCAAAGTCCATACTTTGTAATGATATATGAAATCATTTTGGATCCATGGCATCAAGCCATTTTACACTTTTAGAGTTGGAGCCTATCATTGCTTTCTTTAAAGGTCAAACTTATGCGGGGCTTAATCACAAGTGATACATCCATGAATCTTCATGGATTTTACCTATCTTCTTCAACATTTGAAGAAGAACTATGTGATTCTTTACCTTTTTCAGGATTATTCTACTCCCACTATTTCTTTAGAGACACAATTCTCATTAAAGGAATCATTCCAAGTGACAAACACTTTGTACTGGAATGAAGGGTAGATTTGATATTCTATCTTAGAATACCCCGTAAAGTATATGTAAGAAATTCGAGACTAAATTTCAGAAAACTGTTTTCTTAACATTTAAAAGTCTCAAATATCAATAAAATATAATAGGAACCATTCCAAGCACATATCTTATATGTAATATATTTTCATTGACCTAGATAGAAACAATTTCAAAATTGTGTACCAAAATACTTTAGAGCGCATAACTCCAAAAATAACGAGATCTGCATGACTCATCATAGATAGAACCATATCAAAATAAAGTTCTTATTCTCTTATAAGACATAACATTCCACAATTATTAAGAAAACGCTCATCATCAAATATAAATAGTATGATATTTCCCATTTGGGTCTAACCCACATGGTTATGTCTTCGGGACATTCCCAAAAGACCTCAAACTAACTTAGCTTGTGATGTCCTTAAAGAAAACAATTTTTCTCTAATATTCTTATAGTGAAACTTACACTGTCTCATTAAGATTAGTAGTGAAACAATTTCATTACTATTATGATGATCATAAACACTTGATTCAAGCTTCTCATTTCGATCAAATCGAAAAATATTGATCGACTTCCTAAGTTGATCTCTTACTTCAATCTGATTCTATTTCAAAATTTTAAAACAATCAGACTTTATGTTCATCATATGAACATATGCATAATTACTGAAAATAGTAATTTGAAGTATTATAATCTCAAACCTTAGCAACATGACTTATTCAACCCACACATATCTGAATATGTGTGATCAAACTAGTTGGTCGCCCTCTTACTACAACTAGTTAGAGCACCTTAAATCCTTTTAGCATATAAACAAACTACACTTGCCTTAATTGATCCAAATCAATAAGGCCTAGAAATCCATCATCATGGAACTTCTACACGTGTTTCTCGTTTCAAGGCTCAAAAGACATTGTTGTAAGCGTGTGAAACTTGGGTCATAAGACTTGAACTCTTTGCATTACATGTTATAGATTAGATTGAACAAAACTAAAATTGTCTTAACTAGAAAAAGAACAACATTTGTTCTTTATAAAATATTAATTCAATTAATGTTTAAACATGAAAAGAATTAACATTCTACTAATGACATTGTATGAATAACTTTTATTCAAATCTAGTTTTGAACAATATATCATTCAAATGAATAAATTATACGCAAAATGCAACAACATTTGTTCATTATACACGTAGATTTATCACATTCCTTACCATGACTCTACTACCACAGGTCATTACATCATAATGTAAATACCATCTTTGGGTATCTTATACCTTATAATAGAATAATCGTAGTAACTTTTACTTCTATAACATGCAATTCCAGTTTGAAGTCATACTTCAATAACTTTTGCAGATCTTCGAGACATTTCTATGAGCTACCTTTCCAATGCTATTTGTCATTACATTAATGACGATAATTACTAAATGATTTCCATACCTTTAGACATTGATATTAAGGTAGGACTTGACAACGATTGTCCTTCCCTTTCCCATTATCAGTGTCTAAGCTCATATCTGAAAGCCTCTTTGCTAATGAACTCAAAGAACATTAGTTTCTGAATCTTCTTGATACAATGCTCGATTGTCTTCTTCATCTTATGTCACTAAGTGAGAAATTCGCTTAATTTACGTGCCCAATTCATAATGAACTGACTGTAACTTAAGACATAACTGAAACAATTTCAGTCATCAACCTTTGATAATAAGGATATCCAATTACTCATAAATTATCAAGATAATTATGTCATAATAATGACGAATGAAGTAACTGGATCATCCCACATATTTTTTCTCACTAAGCGGGAACAATTCCATTATGTTAGACAATTGACATATATGGTACGAATTGTCATCTTTATGACTTTCGCTATATAGTCTAAACTATACATTGGCATTGAATATGGTTCGCTAGAAATTCTCTTTTGAAGATAAACCTCACTTTGCATAATTGAGAACAATTCTCAAAGAAAACCAATCTATGAATTTGAACGATTCAAACCCATTTGAAAAACATGACAACAATGACAAATTACAACTATCAACATATGCAAAACTAAATCAACATATTAATAAACTGTGATTATCTTAACCGATTTAAGACACACAATTTGCACGACATTCTTAAACAATTTTAAGATAAAATCACTACACACATAACCCTCATATGTGCATAGTATTCTAGGATCCCTAATCATATATAACGTGAGTGAGCTTTGGCTCATCGCCCAAATTACACATATCAAGGTAGCCATCAAATGTCAATCGCATCAAATGCGACTCCTAGTCGTCATGTAACATCTTATGTGACTTGACTATTTGCCCCAAAGTCCAAAACTGTTTTGATAACTTTGTTAAGTGTACCAAATCTCACGTGTGGATAACTGTTACCCACCTGCTCAGCTTACATAGAAGGAGTACTCTACTTTGGCAGACAATACTTCCAACGATATAAGTTTTTACAGTCGTTAATTTGGAAGGACATTACTTAATATTTTAATTGAGGGAAGGTGGAGTCAAACATGACAAAGGTCCTAAGCATGACGCTAGTTCTCTTACGGAAAAAGGTATAAGGAAACCTAGCCGTTCTAATTTACACACAAAGCTTTAATTAATCATTAAACATCACATTATACAAATGTAATATACAAGCAATTGTAAATTAGAACAAGTCATGTTAAGAACTCCAAAAACGATTCATAATCGTCAACAATTCAAAATTGTAGTTTTTGAACATCTTATGCAAAAACGTAATAACATAGGTATCATGATCATATCATACTATGTATAAAACTAATAAAATTCAAAATTAAATTAATACAACCATTGTAACAATGAATCAATCAATCAAATTGATTAAATCACAAAACCAATTATGAAAAAACAAAAATCATAACTTTAAATTAAAAAGCACCTGAAAGTCTAACAAGATGTCAGAATTTGGCTTAAAAACGTCGACCATGCTATGCAGTCTAGTTTAGAACGCCGTTTACACTCGAAAAACACTATTTTTAAGCCAAAATCCGACAATCAAAACTGATGAACAGTAACCGTGAATAGTACCTTGTGAACAGTAACCGTGAATAGTAACCGTGAATAGTACCTCGTGAACAGTAATTTTGCTTTAATCAAATTACAGCATTACACACGAAATTAAACAATTTAATCACCTAATCAAATTAGGGTTTGTAACATATCTAATCTAATTAGATCCAATCAAATTGGGATTTTAAGACAATCTTAAAATTGGGTTTCCATCAATAAATTAGGGGTTTTCTTAAATCAATTAAATTAGTGTTCCTTCTAATCAAATTAAAGGAATACAATACAACATCTAATATGATACAACCCTAAATATAATATTTAACATCATACAACAATTGTGTACAATTGAACTAATTCAATTCAAAACTCCAATCTGGAAACTCAAGAATAAACACAAAGATACAACAATTATATCTAAAGGTGCAACCTTTTAATCTAATACTTAACAATACATGTTCGCTCTGATACCACTGAAGGGTTCTGTAACGATTTTCAACAGATTTGAATTACAGAATTCCCAAGATCTCATGCATGTTAAGTATTAAGATTAAACAAAAGGGTGATTAGCAAACTTACTTGGATGCGGAAGAATTCCAATAATATGCTAATAAAAAGAAGTATAATAAAATCCAAATCGCATTTTCTTGAATAATAATATAATCTGTGAGACCGTCTCACACTAACGCCCCAAGTGTTGCGCCTCTACCGGTATCCACACAATATGAGTGTGTATGCTAGTACAAACTTTATGGGCAATTTTCTTCCCTCTTACTTCCCTTGAGATTTTGCTCTCTAGAAAAACGCATCATAAACATCTCCCTCTATATATCTTTATATAGGGAGTTTAAGAGAATCCTAGACCATCTAGGATAAGGAAAGTATAATAAGAATAATAAATATTATTCTTATTCCTTTAATAATTAATCAATATTAATTATAATATTGCCCAAAACTCATCTAGTGTGTGACCCTGTAGGACTGACTAATACTACCCGAGTCCCAACTCATTTAGGACTCATACTACAAGCGGCTCCCAGCAGAACATTGTAGCCACATAGAATTAATCAGTTATACAATATTACGGACATATGGGCATACTAACTCCTTCAGTCCACATGCATGATTTTCTGAATTGATTCATAAATAGGGAAGACCCTTCCTTATACTATGTTGCGAGGCGCAGGGCCTTTGGATTGTGCCTTTTGCATAGCTACATCTTCCAAGGGTACATTGACAAGAAAATGAGAGGGGATCCTCTTTTCTTGAGCTTGGTGGAGCAAATGAAGCTGCGCAAGAGCCCAACTTGCCTTTGCCTAGGGGAGATTATTCTTTGCCTTGATAATAGAAAGGCTAACTGCGAGCTTCCATATCTAGAGAGTCCCGTCATTCTGCAGGTAAAAACCTTTCTTTTTTTCTTTTTCTTTTTTTCTTTTTTTTTTCTTTTTCATTCGTTTTTTTTGTTTGACGGACTTCTTTTGTGCTGCAGATATGTTTGATGGAGCGCCTGCGATTGATCGATCCCCCAGTTGATGTCCGAGGATATCGTGCTCGATCCATTACCATGAGGACTAGGCTCTATATGGTAGACTTCTCTAGGATTCCCAACTATTGGGAGAACAAGATGAAGGGTGAAGGTGGACCTTTGATAAGGTGGACTGTGCCATGGTGTCATCTTAGGGTGGTTACCGGAGTATCATCTTTAGATCCGATTCGGGCACTCCGCTTTCCTGGCTTGGAATTCATGGTATGCATCTTTCCTGAAAGACTGGCGAGGCAAGTGGGCTTCAAACAGAGGATCCCCCAACTTGACACCATTCCTCAAACTGCCTTGGCTCATATTGCGGGTTCATGTAGAGAATGGGCAACTAGATGGGTACAAAGGAACATGTGGTTTATACCCTCTCATGTTGGCTCCCTATGGGCATCTGAATCATACCTGATATGGAGAAAGGCTACTACTTCAGAAGAGCGCGAGAAGCTAAGGAAACGCAAACATGTGGACTGCAAGATCTATGAATCTGGTAAGGAAAGGTCGAAATACTTGTCTAAAGGGGAGGAAGAAGCCGGATTACTAGTCACGCATCTAGCGAAGAGGTCGAGAATTAATCCTGCTGCAAGGGTGGTTATAGATATACATGGGAATGCAAGACCGCGAGAAAGACCGTTGGAGATTAGATATGAGGTAACGTAGGAGCGTCCACCTCGTGGTCGAGACAAAAAGGATGACAAAGGCAAAGGCAAGATGGAGGAGTAGCCTTAGTCAATTTATATTATGTAGTATTAGTATTATTTTTGAGTTGTAATAAAAGATTGGATTTTTTAGAATCCTAACTTAGCTTTATTTCGGCATTTTATAATATGTAAGATACTATTATTATTTTTGGAATAATGAATAAAGGTTAAGCTAGTTAAAAAACCAAAGGTTTACCTTTTATTATTCTTGTCGAATTTCAAATGTAAATGCAAATGTCCTTCTATTCACATTTCAATAAATAAAATGGGTTGAATCCTGTGAGGGATTGCCAACGTATTCATTAGAAAAAATGAAATCAAACCCTGCGGGTAGTTCGAAAATGTAAAAGAATAATTGTTCCAAGCAAGAGCTTGTAAATGAACTTAGAAAAGGGTAGCATGAGCTTTACTTACTCCTAAAGAAATAAAACTCAAATTTATTTGATGACATGAGGATGATCCAAATGTCAAAATGCAAGAGCAATAGATACATGAAATTCGACTGGCTACGAGCCGGTTTTATTTCGTGTCGCATGAGCGGCATGTGGGGTTCACGCATGGTGCGTTTTCCTAGTGTATATCTAAGGGTAGTACCGTCTCAATTGGTCTAGATTGGTAGGGTTAGCGAATTCATTCCCATCTAGGTCTGTGATTCTAACTGCACCTCCTGAAAATATGGATTTTACTAAGAAAGATCCGGCCCAGTTAGGTTTGAATTTCCCTCGTGGATCGATAGGTAGCAGAGCTCTGACTGATTTGAGCACTAAATCTCCTTCTTTGATGTTTTTGGACTTAACTCCCTTGTTGAAGGCTCGTTTGATACGTGCCTGATATGTCTGTACATTATGTAATGCACGTAATCTTCTTTCGTCCAAGAGGACAAGTTCATCATATCTATCTCTTTTCCAATCAGCTTCTGGGATTTGTCTTTCCAAGAGGATGCGCAAAGATGGGATTTCGAGCTCTACTGGCTGTACAGCTTCCATCCCGTAGGTTAGATAGAAAGGAGTGGCCCCAGTGGGCGTCCTAACGGAAGTGCGATAACCCCATAATGGAAAGGGTATCTTGCTTGGCCAATCACGATAATTGTCTATCATTTTCTTGAGGATTATGACGACATTTTTGTTAGCTGCCTCTACCGCGCCATTAGTCTATGGTCTATAAGCCGAGGAGTGATGATGCTTGATCTTATATTTGGCTAGCAACTGCTCAGTCTCTGCTTGGAAGTGTGATCCGTTATCACTGATAATTTCATGTGGGCAACCATATCGACAGATGATATTGGTTTGTATGAATTTTGCCACGTTTTTAGCATTGAGACTAGTATAGGATGCCGCTTCGACCCATTTGGTGAAATAGTCGGTAGCTACCAAGATGAAACACTGACCTCCACTTCCAGCTGGAGTGATCTTTCCAATGATATCGATTCCCCAGGAAGAAAATGGCTAAGGAGAGGTCGTGGTATAGAGTAATGAAGGAGGAACGTGTTGTACGTTCCCGAAAATTTGGCTATTATGGCAATGTCTGACGTATTTAATACAATCTGACTCCATTGTTGTCCACTAGTATCCTAGACGTGTGTCTTATTTACCATCATGGGTTCACTCATGTGAGGACCGCATTCTTCTTCATGAACTTCTTCCATTACTTTCTGTGCCTGTGAATGATCAAGGCAACTCAAAACGACACCAAGAGGTATTCTTCTGTATAATTCTCCTTGCATGAGGAGGTATTGAGAGGCTAGCATGCGTATGGCTTGTTGTCCTCTCTTATCTATATCTGGTGGATATGTACCGTTGAGTTTGAAGTTTAAAATGGCTTGGAACCAGGGTTCCTCCGGATTTTCTTCTTCATCTGTGAGTTGGTACACATAGGCCGGTTCTGACCGTCGTTCGATGCATAAAGACATTTCAGTCACGTTGTCTGGCATGTTGATCATGGCCGCAAGTTTTGCAAGAGCGTCTGCAAACTCATTCTCTTCATGAGGTAGGTCTAGGTAAGTGACTTAATCAAAGAATTGAGCCACCCGATCTATCCTAGCTTGATAGGGTGCTAGACTTTCATTTCGAATTTTCCAAGATACCTTCACTTGGTTGATGATTAGGGAGGAGCCTCCATGTACTCGAAGATTCTTAATGTCTAAGCTAATTGCTGCCTGTAAACTGATGAGGCAAGCTTCATATTCTGCCGCATTGTTTGTTACCACGAAGTCGAGTTTGACAGATAACATGGTATGCTCACCTTCAGGAGAAATGAGAAATACCCATACTCCAAATACTCTTAAGTTTGATGCACCATCGAAGTAGAGGTCCAAGTTGTCTATACAAGTCTGTAGTATGTGCTCGTCTGGAAATGACCACGTGTCTATCATTTGGGTATCGTTGATAGGATTGTCTGCGAAGAATTCGGCAACGACACGTCCTTTTATGACTCTCAGAGGTACATATTAGAGATCGAACTATGAGAGCATTAAGGTCAATCTTGCTAGACGTCCATTGAGAACGGGTTTCTCGAATAGGTATTTGATGGGATCCATCTTGGAATACACCTTGACAGAGTAGCTAAGCATGTAATGGCGTAGCTTCTTTGTTGCCCACACAAGAGCGAGGCATGTCTTTTCGAGAGGTGTATATTTGCATTCATATTCTAAGAACTTCTTACTAAGGTAGTAGATAGCTCTTTCCTATTTCCCAACAGTTTGTGGGAGCATGGCTCCCATGGCTGTTTCGGTGACTGTGAGATATAAACCAAGAGGTTGATCTCGTTGAGGAGGCATTAATACTGGTGGTTTAGCTAATATCTCCTTGATTATGTCAAATGCCTTTTGGCAGTCATCATCCCACGTGGTGGGATCTGTTTTCTTAAGCGTTTTGAAGATAGGTTCACAAATCATAGTGAGTTTCGATATGAACTGACTCACGTACTGTACCTTGCCCAGGAATCCTCTAACCACTTTTTCTGTTTGGGGTTGTGACATTTCGATTAAAGCTTTGATATAGATGAGTCAATCTCTATTCCCCTCTGACTGATGACATGTCCTAGAAGTTTGCCCGAAGTTATTCCAAATGCACATTTCTGAGGGTTGAGCCTCATGTTGTATTTGCGCAATCTGAGGAAGAACTTGCGAAGATTATCGATATGCCCTTTCCTATCTTTGGATTTGACGATCATGTCGTCCATGTACACTTCCACTTCTTTATGCATCATGTCATGTAGCAACGTAGTTGCGGTACGTTGATATCTAGCCCTAACATTGATTAGCCCGAATGACATCACTGTGTAGCAATAAGTACCAACATGGAGTGACGAAGGCTGTCTTATGCATGTATTCTTCGGCATCTTATTATACCCGGCATACCCATCCATTAAGGATAGCAATGCGTGATTTGCTGTATTATCTAGTAATATGTCGATATGTGGTAGAGGGAAGTCGTATTTTGGACTTGCTTTGTTCAAGTCTCTGAAATCAACACACACTCAAATTCTCCCATACTTTTTGGGTACGGGAACTATGTTAGCCACCCAGTCAAAATACTTGGAAACTTTGATGAATCCGGCTGTGAATTGCTTATCAACTTCTTCTTTGATTTTGAGAGCCCACTCATTTCTCATTCTGCGAAGTTTCTGTTTTACAGGTTTGAAACCTAGCCTGATTAGAATTCGGTGCTCTGCAATATCCATGTCGATCCCTGACATGTCTTTTTAAGACCAAGCGATAACGTCTTTGAACTCGTGTAAAAGGTCGACGAAATTGGCCTTTTCGGTTGGGTTTAGAGTCGTCCCAATTCTAAGTTCTCGGGGTTCTAGTTTGGTCCCTACGTTGATGGGTTTAGTGTTTTCTATAACTGGTGCCCCTTCTCCCTCTTGTAGCATTTCTTTGATTATATAGGGTGGTAGTTCGATTGTGTCAGGGTCAGGATCATCCTCATTATCATCATAAAAAGAATTGCATTCAGAATAACGCAAGGAGTAAGCAGAATCAGATTTATTCATATTAAATTTTGGAAATAGGTGGAACAAAGAGGCCATCTGATCAGTAGTCAGTGGTGGTAAAGATACAGCTGCTAGAACATTCCCCAGACGGCTGTTACTATTCGATGCTAAGTTAGGAGAAACAAAGGGATGAGGATTGACGGCAATATGAGACTCTCTAGGGACTTCGCTAGACTCAGACTTTGACTCCAACTCCGAATTTAGACTCGAATTCATTGTCTTCTGGCTCTTATTTGAACATCTCTCCTTCTCCAGTGGTGATTTTGAAGAGCTTCCCTTGGTTGTTAGTCCACTTGATTGATTTTACCCATCCTTTGGGCTGACTTGAATCAGCGTCAGTGATTAGCGCCGCGGAGTTGAAATGATCGTCTTGAACTATCATGGTAATGATCTCATCCTGCTCAGCTCTGATGAATCGGTCCTCTCCAAACAAGAGACTTACAGCTTGTTCGTCCAAACAAGGCGTTTGACGAGTCTTGACGGTGGGAACCGTATCTGAAGGGATAAAGTATCAATCGTGGAAGACCTCAATTCCAGCTAGTTGTATTCCCTTATAATGACAAGGTTTAGGAAACCCGTGGAAGTATTCCTGGCATCCTTTTCTGACGAAGTAACCATTTAGAGTAGGGAGGTAAGGTTGCATCTGGATTCCCTTCTCTTTACGGTTTTGAGCTTTGGTAAGCATTTCTAGAGTTTCCTCCTTCATGGGCTTGTATCCCAACCCTAACGATATCTTTCTAGAGTTCCCTTCTTTGTAAGGTACATGAGTACTCTTTCTTTTGGGGTTCAAAGGCATTCCTGGGAAGTATCCCTGGGATTTAAGCATGTGGTTGACCACTAGGTTGGAGTACGGATCGAAATATAGAGGTTCCAACTCACTTTATACTAGATTAATGATTTGAAATCCGCCAATTTCATACACTGGATCCGTAGCTACTTGGTTTCTGGACATCTTTTCTATTACCGCCTTGATGGGTGACAAAGTGATCGTCACTATCTTGCCCTCCAGGGGGATTTTGATCTTTTGGTGCAAGGTGGATGTTACCGCTTTAGAAGCGTGTATCCATGGCCTTCCCAATAGTACATTGTAAGATGCCTCAATGTCTACGATCTGGAAGTTAACGTTTTGCTCAATTGGCCCAATGGCTATGGTAAGGTTAACTAATCCTACTACCTTTCATCGTGTTCCGTCGTATGCTCGAACACCTTGGTTAGGAGGAGTCCAATCTGACTCTTTCATGCCCAATTTACGTGCCGTTTTTAATGGTATGACATTGACTGCAGAGCCATCATCTACCAAAGTTATTGGTACATTCTTTTTCAAACATGTTATGGTGATATACAAAGCGAGGTTGTGACTAGCCCAAAAGGAGGCAAATCCTCGTCTGAGAAAGTAACTGGGTTACTTAGTTTGACTGGATCTTGGAGGACCAAGTTGACTATATCGTCAGGTGTAGAGTCATGTGCTACGTTCAGTTTTGACAATGCTTGTAGCAAAGCTTGGCGATGAGGGAATGAACTTGCAACTTGTTGCCAGACTGAAAGATCATCCTT
This sequence comes from Heliosperma pusillum, assembly GCA_022085475.1. Classification (NCBI taxonomy): domain Eukaryota; kingdom Viridiplantae; phylum Streptophyta; class Magnoliopsida; order Caryophyllales; family Caryophyllaceae; genus Heliosperma; species Heliosperma pusillum. The sequence continues at coordinate 25,108 of JAIUZE010015262.1, forward strand.
TGTCTTTTGTAGTTGCTTAATTAGATGGTCATTAGATGTACCTTTGCTATCATTTGGGGTGACGAGATTGGTGTTGGTAATTGGACCATTAGTTGTAGGATTGTTTTGAGGGACGCTTTGATAAGGACGTCCTGAGCAAGTGAGATAGTCTATATCCTGGCATTCGCTATTTCTGACTTGAGGATGTTTGGCGAGGTATTCGTCTTCATCGTCATCAGCCCATATCCCATTGATAGTATTGGAATCTCTTAACCGAGTGATTTCAGTTTCTAGGGTGATTATTCGTTCGACTAGATTGTCACATATCATGATCACCTATTGCATTGTAGATTGTGGTGATAGAACTGGAACTTGTGGTGTATTTTCTTAAGGCGTGGCATCCGGAATGTGTAGGGATGCCACCATGGTTTCAAGCTCTATGACTTGTATACTCACACTCATAGCCCATGCGATTAAGTCATCGATGGTATGAGAGATGGTGGAGTATATTCTCTCATTTTCGAGCATATTGACGTCATATTCGAGCATATTGACGTCATATTCGACTGGGGAGATGAGATGTGAGCAATCCAAGGTGAAGTCCTCGTCTGTGATCGTTAGAACTCCAAGAGTATTCTTGGTGTTGTTGGGCTTGCTACCACGAGGTAGAGGTAGATGACCGTCTTCAATCATATCTTGGAAGACATGTTTTGCTTATAGCACTTTTCTGTGTCATGCCCTTTACCCCTATGATACTCGCAGTACGAGTTCTCATCCCATAACTTATTTTTCTTTTCTGGCTCAGGTGTAGTACCTATAGGTTGTAGTTTGCCTTGTTGTGATAGTCTTTTCAAGGCATTGGTATAGGTGTCACCAATGTTGGTGAACTTCCTTGGTCGGCTAATCTTTTTCGGTGTTTCAACAAGATTGACCTCATCAGTTTTGTTGGTGGAGCCATAATAACAAATTGTTGAGCCTTGATACCCACGACCTACCGTTTTGGACAAGAGCCCTTTACGGATATCGTCTTCGATTCGGGTGCCTAACACAGTCAAGTCTTTGAAAGACTTTATGTTTTGGTACCTTAGATGGTTTGCATAGATACGTCTTAAGTTGTCTACGAACTTTTCCACAAGAGTGGCTTCATCCGGACGTTCAACTAGTTGAGTACTAGTCTTCCTCCACCTACTTAGGAAGTCGGTGAAACCTTCTTTCTCATTCTGGGTAAGAACCTCTAGAGTGCGCATATTGACTTGGATTTCAGCATTATCCGCATATTGTTTGGTGAAGTCGATGGCAGCATCATCCCATGTTGCAATTTTCTTGTGGTCCAGAGAGTAGAATTATGCTTTGGAATGGTGTTAAGAGATGAAGGAAAGATCCTTAGGAACATCTCTGGTTCAATGCCTTTGTTAGACATGTAGTCTTTGAAAGCACGAATATGATTCAAAGGGTTTTCATGTCCTTTAAACTTCGGGATATCAGTCATGTTGAAGTTGGTTGGTAGCTATGCGTTCACAGCTTCATACTTGCGAATATTTTCTCTATAAATGTTATCCCCCCTTAAGGTACATGAGTTGCTCCTCCAGATTCTGGAGTCGTTTTTTAGCTTCAGTAGGGATTGGATTAGGATCGACTTCAGGTTGTCCAATGGATGGTGGTGGAAGGTTGTCATGCACACTAGTATCATGCATGTCGGGAGGAGAAAGCCTAGTTTCCACAACGACGATTCGGTTTTCGATGGCGTCGAGACATGCATAAGCTTAATCTTGGCTTATTTGGAGACGAAGAAGCGCAGCTAGGACTGGATCATTACCATTACCATTACCATTACCGTTACCATTCCAGCCTTGAACACTATCTCCTGACATCTAAGAAGAAGCTGAGGCAAGAGACCGACGACGAATCAAAACACGATCGACTATTTAGCACACTTACTCGAAAAGAATCGATTTGTGAAGTGGGAGAGTGCCACCGTGTCAAGTAAGTTTTGAAATGACTAGATTTGAAATGTTTATTCCAGGAACTGTAGTGTGTTTGTAGGAGTGTTGACTCGAAGTGGAGAAAAGATTTTGACTTTTGACTCGACATTTGGACAGAATTTTGACTAACTTTGCGCTACTTTAGGCCACCTTTGAAAATGCTTTACAATTTAAAAGGATTTTGTTTTGAAAGAACTTGTTATGATTTACAAAAAGGTGATCACATATGGTTATACATATTTAAACAGGCAGAGTAACGGTATGCTGAGTACATTTAAAAAGGATTTGGCTTAAAAGGGTAGGTTGCCATACCAAGCAATCAAACCCAAGGTCGGTGGAGGGGTCCGTGCCAAACATGAGTAAGGTCGGTTCCCAGTCCATTTCCTCGAGTAGTGAAAGCCCCTGGTGCTAACATGAGTACACACCGCGGTATGGTTGACGCCAATCGCTATCCATCCATAGATTCAAATAAGAACTTGGATTGTCCGGACATGACGATTGGTCGAAAGGGTTGGCTTAGGCCTAGGAAGGCTAAATAAAATGACCCAGGAGGGCCGAGTAATGAAAACCGACGACTGTCTCATACATACTATTCCTTAACCATGTTCAAGTTCCACTCCGGGTAACACGTGAGTTTATTTTCCCCAGCGGAGTCGCAAACTGTGATACACGGGACCCGCGATCACATGCCTCGACGAGGAGGAGGCGTGATGTGGCGTCGTATTGAATACACGTTTGTGGAGTCGCTACCAACTTTTGTGCAAAGTTGGAACCGTTCGAATACTTCAGGCCATGTCAAGACACAAAGTAATGACATGAACGCTAAAGAACATGTTACCCTTAGCATTCTATGTCTAAAAAGACTCTCGTGGATGCCAATGAACACGAGTGCTCACGGAGATCTGGAGTAAGGGGTGAGGGTACGTATTAGGAAGCTCTTTTGATCGAAGACCTAATCCCGCCCGCCTCGATGGCGGCCTCTACTAATGGTTAAAAAAACTCTTCTGTTATCGATGTGTTGTCGGTTATATCCATGAAATGCAACATTCAAGTTATGATCCTAGCATGTGAGTTAAGACTAGTCGGTTGACATGTAATTTAAGCATCCAATTATGTCAAAGTAGGGTTTAGATTCAATTGACATATGAAAAAGACGAGAATCATACAATGATTACAAGAGAATTAAAATTACAAAAGAATAAAGATTACAACGGATTCGAGGGATCTATATCGTAAATATGTTTGAAAGATTTGAAGAAAAGGAAATAATTAAGAAAAATAAACGAACCAGATTAACAGCGATAATACGATTAATAGTCGATTAGTTTAACGAATTAAACTACGTCGAAGCGAACCAGGAAGTTCAGAGACAGAACACAACCCAGAACAGGAGCAGCAGGTGGTGCTTCCTTTGGAAAAGAGGCACCCTTTCCCGCGTCTGTTCTTGAGCTCGGTTCTGGCTGTGAAGCCAGAATCGCGATTATTTAGTGTTCGTTTGTATGTTTACGGTTTATTATAGATCTACAAGTCGGATTGAAGTGTTTTAATAGATTTTAACTATACTAAACTATATCAAAGACTGATCTAAGGACTAGATATGAAAGAATCTAACCTTCTAAGACATGATCTCGAATTAAAGACGACAAAAACCCACTAATATCGACTATTAGGGATCTAAATCAAGAACTAAATAAATAAATATGAAGTAATGTTAAAAGGTAATTTATGAAAGACTAATAATAAAAAAAGGTTTAAAAACGGTTTTAACATGAATCCGACATGAATCTTACATAATGTATACAATACAAAAAAAATAAAGTACAAGACAAGATTATTACGCCCTCAAACTTACATGTTTGGAAACGAGTTAACTAAGTTGTCTTTTAGCGATAGCTTGACTTGATGTATTGAAAGTGCCATCTAAAGAGGAAATTGATTGATTAAAGTTGATTCATTAGGTTGAGTTGGTCAAATTGTTATGTCAATGCAAAACGAGACAGGTACCCAGAAGGATTTGAGCTTACGTGGTCGGTTGATCAAGCACGTAGTTGTCAATAAGCGTAGAGCAAGGTCTAGAATGCAAAGAGAGAAGAGAAAGAGGCGGAACACTCGCGTGATTTGAAAGTGTGCACGAACCTCTTCTTATATAGGGAGAAATCCGAAGAGTTTTGGAATACAAAATCTAGAAAATATTCCGGAAACAGGAAAACAGAGCTGGGGAAGAGGTGCATCAGGCACTGCGACTCTTGGAAGAGGCGCATCACCTGCTGCGTTATTTCTTGAGTTGTCTTCTAGCATAAACAAAAGATTTCCGCGTTTCTTTTCAGGAATTGCGGTAGATCTCGAATACTCTTCAATAAAATACGGATATATTTTACCAAAAAGGATAAGTTTTGAAATAATAAAATATCTGGAATATTTTCGAGCGTTCAGACTCGGTTTTGAAAGACGGTTATCAGAAAACGAAGCGTTTTTTGACCCGGGCTCCAAATAAACTCTAATGACTGTCAAAACGACCGTATCAGCGCGTAGATGACGACCAAGGGGTAGACACAATTGTTTGAGCTATCACTTGACGACAGACTTATGAACTGTCTTACAACGTTTCACTGTAAACAACATGTGACTCAATCATTACTGAGTGGTTGGCGGATTGTGTAAAAAACGAGGTATCTACACAGTGGTGATCCAACCACTCCCAGTCTTAGAGTTGCATTTCCAAAGCGCATCACACTTAATCATGTGTTTGAGACATACTCGGATCGCCCAATCAAATGAAATGGGAAAGAGTTCTTGATGAGCATAACATTAGAAGGCTCAGGATCTCCATATATTGCAATAAAGGATGATTTAGAATTGCGAAAGGTATGAAACTTGAATGATCAAATCATTTCTTGAGCAGTAGTGCACCACAACCTTTGAAGCACCGCAGAGGCATGCACCCAAAGTCAAGGAGGCCAATAGAGCCTAAGTAGTTATATGAGCAATTGTGTAGTGGAATTATAACGAAGTAGTGTTGCCCAATTGTGAAAGTGTTGTGAGCCTAAAGATGTCTTGAATGTTTGCGTGTTCGAGTCCCAAGGCTCCCATATTTTTGATTTTCAGGCATTTATTTCCTTTTCCTCTCCTTTCTTGATGTTAGACGGTTGGTTCCCTTTCTCACCGTCGGACGGTTTGTTCCACTAATTTCTCAACATTAGACATTTTATTCAATTTTTTTTTTTTTCATTTTTATGGGCGTGCTTTCTTTCATACTATCGCTTATCTTCCTATTTTAATTTTTGTATGTTCATATCACGATTTTTGTTAAAATTTAATGCATTATATTTTCTAAAATAAAATAGGATTATTTCATAGGAATAATCCATCCTATTAGTGTCCCACTTATATTAATCTATCCTTCATATTAACTCACATTAATACTAACTATCATATGAAATTCCTAGGCTGCACTTAGCTACTTATGTTACCTACTCTTGCCGGTTGTTTTCTTTTATTTCTATATTCGTCATTTTTCTTACGGAAAATTCACATGGTACCCTCGAGGTTTGCCATTTTGCACGAAATACCCAAAATTTTGATCTTGAAAACTTTAAGAGGTCATAACTCGTGTTTACGAGATCAGAAAGTGACGATTTTTTTTTTCAAATCGATCGTCTTTTCAAGTACTACAATTTGAAAAAAAAATTGTCGAGTTCGGAATTCGTAACCAAGATATATGCTCGCTCAAAGTTTGTTCGGTCAAAAAAACTTTGACATGCAATAGCTCATAGCTACGGGATCCAAATACAATAATTTTTTTTTTCAAATCGTAGTTCTCGGAAAGATGATCGATTTGAAAAAAAAAAATTGCTACTTTATGATCTTGTAAACACGAGTTATGACCTCTTAAAGTTTTCTAAATCAAAATTTTGGGTATTTCGTGCAAAATGGCAAACCTCGGGGGTACCATGTGAATTTTCCGTTTTTCTTATTTATTATTCCAAGCTTCTTTTATTTGTTCTTCTGGCTTTATTTCTCCATCTTCTTCCTCCATATTTCTTCATCCTTTCCTTCATTTATTTAATTTTTTTCAAACAAGCTTTCTTCATCCTCTCTTGTTATAGTGTATATAGTAAACTCGTCATATGCAAGTTCATACCCAGTTAACCCACACAATTCGTTGAATCATTACAGAAATTGATAGCAAGAGTGGACTTGTTAAGAATATGAATTCAGAAAAGGATGTTCTTGTTGGCGGAAGTTTGGTAAAGAATGAACAAAGTTTTGGGGAAAAGAAGTTTATGGTTTATGTTGGCTATAATTGTTGTTGATGTAGTTTTTCTTGCTGTATTGTTTTAGGATCAATAATAAGTCCAGATCAGATCTTCTTCAATCATAAACCGATATCTTCTTTAATTAGCTTTCTTATTCAATAATAAAACCGATTTCTGCTACTTGATTGGTGACGAAGATTGTTAAATATACCCGATTTCCGATACTTGACTGGTGTTGAGAATTGTTGACGATGAAGGAGGTTTAAAAAAACTGGGATCTCACCGGTTGATTTACAATAGGAGTAAGCATAGTGTTCGGAAAGTGGAGCGAGGTTGAATATGTAGACTGTGATTGCGTCATTGTACGTGGGTGTTGTGACAGTGGTAGGAGAAGACCGGGTCATCGAGGACGGAGAAATTGATGACAACAAGGGTAGAGTGGAGTGAGAAGACGGTGGAGTTGAGGGCTGAGGAAAGGATTTTATCCAAATACACTGTCTTCGTTATGATGATGAGAAAATGGAGAATCAATTTGATGACTTGATCAAGATTTACACTAGAAAGAGGATATAGCAGAAACAAAGAAGTGAGAGTATAAGTAGGACATCAATAGGATGGATTATTTCTAAGAAATAATATTTAACAATTTATACCTTATGGGTTCATATTTAAATTATTTCAATTAAAAATATTATAGCTTAGCGTTTCATAAGAAAAAAAAAATATTTCATGAAAATATTATATGTAAATAAAAAAAACTATAGTTAAATAGAAGTATAAAGATTTGATGAAAGAAAATGTAATTTTGTTTGTTTTCTTAATTAGCGGAGTGCATTCGAAGGGAAACATTCGAGTTTTATTTATTTATTCTCCTAGTATATATATGTAATACTCTGTATTTTTTGTGTGGTGTTTGGGGTTGTGGTATATTTGGCGGTGTTGGTATTAGGATATTTAAGCGATTTTGGTAAGACGAGAAGAGGTAATTAACGGAAATAGGTAAGAGTTTAACGATGAATTTGGTTATAGGGCGTATCAACAGTTTGAGAAAATAGGTTGAGGTATTATTATTACAAGCATGGATGTTGAGTTGTGGTATTAGTTAATTAGTAATGATTGGCTTTGTCTATGTGAGGGAATATGACTATTTGGAGAGTGGTCAGCATGGATGATAGTAATAATATTAATGGTTTGGGTATGAGCAAATTTCGGGGACGAACTTCATTTTAAGGGAAGGTAGAATTGTAACATCGCATGTTATTATAGGGAATGACGACAAGTTTGAATTTATTAATGTTGAGTATGGTAGTGATGAGTTAGTTTTACTGATATACGTGTGTTAATGTAATGGAGGGTTATGAGGTGAAAGGTAATGTGTGTTGTAGGTGTTGTGGTATTATTGAAGGAAGAGTGTTGCTAAGTGTTAGTTCGAATGTCTTGTAGAGGAATATTTATGTGGTAAGGGCCGATATATGTATTGTTGGAATTTTGGATTAGGATGTTGTATCGGATTGTGACGGTTTTTGAGGGTACCTTTGGTATGTGATAGTGCTAGTGTTCGCTTGACTGATGGTTTATTTGTTGGTAATGAAGGTGTGAACTTCGAGGACGAAGTTCATTTTTAAGGAGGGAAGAATGTAATAGTCCGTATTAGTTTTTGTAAGACTTTTGCCTTGTCATTGGTCTGTGTTAGTTTTTGATGGAGACTTTGTGTTGGCTTCATTTTGACTTTGATACTGGATTATGTGGTGAGTGTTTAGTAGAGGATCATGTTGCGTTTGTGCAGTGTGTTGGATGTGAACTTCAAGGACGAAGTTCGTTTTTAAGGAGGGAAGACTGTAATACTCCGTATTTTTGTGTGGTACTCGGTCGAGTAGGCGGTACTCGACCGAGTGGACCGTTCCGTGTGTAGTTGTCGTTTCAATTAGTTATTATTAGAAAGATGGTTATTATATATATTATGCTAACCTTTTAATAATTAGTTTACAAAACCTAAAACCATTCTAAACTTCCTCTCATCTTTTTAATCATCTAAGAGAGATAGTGAAGGATTGTGCTTCTAGTAATTTAGGGCTTTCATCCTTGCGATCGATCTCGTTATTTCTAAGTTATTTAAATTCTTTCATTATTAATCCTCTTTTAGAGTATTGGATTGTGAGTTTGGGTCGTGCATCATCAATATTGATTAAGGTTAGAATGATCTGATTATTACATCAGTTTACAAATTCGTTGGGTCGTCTTTTTCAATTGTTTTCGCTTTAGTAGGATTACTGATTGGTCTGCTGGAAAGGATGATAAATACGTTTTGCTTTGAAAAGTTTTAAAAGAGAGTATCGTTATTTCAAGTCTAGTTTTTGTCTGTAAAATTTCGTAGCCAAATTCCTTGTTGTTTGTGCTGTGTAAATTATTTATAAACATCTTTCCAGAATAATGTGAATCTGCTTATGTCAATTGAAAAGCTTCTAAAACCTAACTTATATGTTGAATCTAATCTGGGTATTTTTAACACGTTATCCTTGAAGAGTTTAAATGATGATAAACTTTGTAATTTCTCAAAAATAATGTTTTAAACCTATTTTATGAATCGTTACATTTTATGCAACGTGTTTTGTAAGTTGTGATAATATGTCCTTTGAGTCAAGATAGGGTGGTAATTCGGTTACAGGTCTTCTAAAGAGTCTTAGGATTCTATAATAGCTCGCTTTGAATTGAATGGATTTTTATGGAATTAGTTATGCACTTTGTAGTCAGGGTGTGCTATGATGAAAAGTAAGGGACAGTCGAGCTTGGTTCTTAAGTTGTGATTATAATATAGGTCATGACAAGTCTAGTTATGGGCATGTTTAGTTGATTGGATATATTTTAATTATACATAAATATGTTAATGTTGGTGATGGATTTGTGAAAGATCAACATGTGAATACTTGTGATCGGACTTGCTTTCAGGTAGGATTTTCCACCTCAGTACCTTATATGTTAATCATTGTGATAAGATGTGTTACTGTGATGTTGTTACTTGTTGATGGTGGTTACTATTGTGATGATGATAGAGTTTGGAGTGGTTACTTGGTTACTGTTTTGGTGGTCCGCCGGGAGACGGACCACACCCTAAGTTTGCCTCTCGTAGCTATCCCGTTGCAAGGGGGATGTGCATATTAATGTTTGGGGAAATCTCACTGCGGTGAGAGGGGCTTTCGACGTCTAGTGTTGCGGTCTGGAATCAATAGGTGGAACGACGGTCAGATCTGCAGTATGACGTTGGCAGGGGTTATTACTGCTGCGGTGGTAGCTCAGTTACTAGTTTATGGTGGAGTTGTTGGCCATTGGTTACTTGTTGGTGATGTTGTTATTGTCTTGTACAGTGATCGGCTTATATTGTTACTGACCCCGTTTAATGTTTTCAAAACTGTTGTGATCCATTGGGGAATGGTTGCGAGGTGATCATCAGGTAATTCGATGAGCTCGCATTGGGGGAGTTGATTGGGATCGCCGCTGTTGAGTCTGCTTCCGCGATTATTAGTGTCTTAACATCACACTTATTTATCTTTATTTTATCAGTTGGATTATTAATTACGACGGTGTGTCGTCTGTATTTTGGAACAATGTAAATTTGGTTAAACAATTGATTAATAAGTATTGTTCTATTATGGTCTATTTGATATGTACTACCTCGGGTAACCGAGATGGTAGCATCCTGATGTACTAAGGAGGTCGTGTAAGGCTTTTTTGGTAGATTGAGGTGTTACAATATAGGTCATGACATCAACACCTTACATAAATATATAATTACGTAATAATTAAGTAAATATTATTTATATTTGGTTTGCTTTTCTAATACACAATCTAATATAAATGAAACGACTTTAAAGTAAACTTGGAAAATAGGTCAATCAAGTTGTACTCGGGTTGGAACAATTTTAGTTTTATAAGAGTTTAGATTAGGCGAGCAGTGCCATGTCATTTCGTATTTTGCTAATCTTCGGATAAACTATTATCAAGTAATTTATGGATAATAATCAAAGCTTAACAATTAACTTCGAGTTGGGTTATATAAAGGGTCGATCAATTCAGGTGTGGGACTAAGTTCGGGTGTTGGGTCGTCGGGTACTGTGAGTCATTCAAGTTTGGTCAAGTTGTTCAGAACTACTTGAAAGTAAACCTCTCAATAACGATTCTGTAAGTTATATGGTATAAAATCGTGTCAGGATTAGTATACATGGTATAGGATTGGTTTGTAATGCTTTTCAAGATTAAATGGTAAGAAAAAACGATATTTAATCGTATTCATTATTTCACTTTAATATAAATATAAATATTATAATACTTCGTCCGTATTTTATTTTTCTCCCACTTCTCAAATGATTTAAGGGGAAATTTAAGAAGTGAAAATAAAGCAGAAGTAAAGATGTAGTAATTATTCTGATTTTTAAAATTTCCTTAACATATCTATTGACATCATGTCATTTTTTGTGTTTTTCTTTAAAAGAAAACATATTAAGTACTCCCTCCGATCGAGATTCATGTAACATTCAGTTTTTGGTGGTCAAATTATAAAAACTTTGACCAATATATCTTTAAAAATATGAAACTTTGAAAGACGAAACTTATATATATATAAATAATTATTTTTTTACAAGAAGGTCACATATATATAAATAAAAATACGGTCAAAGTACCGACTCGAATGCCATCCAAAAGCAAAAGATACCTTTGGTTTTGATCGGAGGGATTAAGATGTACAAATTTATCTTCAGAGCGATACTGGGTTGTGTTGGTTGACTCTAAATTACCAAATCATTGCGAGTTTGAGCTATTTCGGTTTTTTGGATTTTGGAAAAATCTACGGGTTTAGACTTAGATAAAAGAAAGTCAGCTAAGTAAAGTTTTAACCGATCTACATTAGAATACCCGGTATTTATGTCATAATTGTTACTAACTAATTTCATATTACAATTTATGAATAACATGCCTACGTAGTACTTGGTTTCAAGACTAGTACTGCTCAATTTGTACGAGTACATTTCCGTAAAAATGTTAAAAACCTGCATATTATGAAATATATATTTTTAGAATTAATGGTATAGTTTTTATGAATTTTTTTGATAAATATAGTTTAAGTCAAAGATCATCTCCAAAAACGAAAACATTGTAGATAAGATCAGAGATTATTTTACTTTTTTTTATAATACTATCAAACAGTATAAAAAAACTTATGAATTTACTGCCATAAACAACAAGAATATTAAGTGATTTGCTCCATTTTTAAGCCATTTGTGTTTTCTTCATATAATAGAAAAACAAATAAAAAGAAGAAAATTCCCGTGAGATACATACATCATACCCTTATATATATATATATATATATATATATATATATATATATATATATATATATATATATATATAGGAATTGAATCATGTGAGGCACCCTTCTTAGGGTGAGGCAGCTGTACCCATCCTAACCATCGGATCTTAAACCTATGGACGCTTCAGATTGTGCCACGTGCCCCCTACAAAACTCATGACCACCTGAGATTTTCCCCTAATTAATCGTCATTTACTCTTCGTCCGTTCTCTCTCTTCCCAGCTCAATTTCCACCTTCTTTCTCTCTCTTCCACACTCCATTTTCACTGTTTCTTTGCGCAAAACCTACTCAAATCCTCCATTTTCAAT
>JAIUZE010015263.1:0-32490 GCA_022085475.1 Heliosperma pusillum
ACTCATATAATGACCCCTCACGAAATTATATAAGTGATTCCAAGACCCATCTTTAGACAAAAATAGTCATCGTATGCTACCTTTATCTAAAAATGGTAAGTCAATACTTGACTAATTCTACATTTATAACTCTTGGTTGACGGATTTCAACTAAATTCATCTCCTAGTCCCAAGATAACGCTTATCTCGTTGAGTCCAATCCAATTTTGGCTTGTGATCGCATCACCCTACTTACCCGAGGTAAAAGGGACCCACGAGCGTGGTAGCCCTAATGAACACGGGGTTCATAGGTGCTTCAATTGGTAAGGCTAAATCTCAATTTTTTTTTAAGTTATGTGAGAGGTCTTGTCAATATAGTTATTAATTCCCTATAAGTGAACTAAATCGGTGAATTTTGAATAACTTTGAATTGACAATCGCGAAATAAAATAAAAATGCATGTTGTCGATTTTGGCATGAACGAAAAAAACATAAAGCAAGCAAATAATAAATCCTAGTATGGCCACCTATCTAATCTAATTAACTAGATGATTACAAAATCGGAAACCAACTCCTTGGCCCCTTGCCTCTTCATGGTACATGCTCCAAAAAGGTACCGACTTTTGGAACACCGACTTCGGAAATCTCCGTCTTCATAATAATTAATTACAAAAAGATACAAATAAAATTCCTATTATACATTTGATCTAAAAATGAAATTAAATTATTACAACCGGCGATACGAGATCGCAAATAAAATGTCAATCGAATCGGTATTCCCTTACATTACGGGTAATACCGATTAAAATAATCTAGGTCATACTAGGTACAACTTGCATTAAAAATTAAATAAATGACATTCATTCATTCAACAATAACAACATAACTAAAATGTTGTACAAATCATGCCAAAATCGCCCTTAATACTTATCATGTTCATTTTAGCTCGGTTTTATGGATTTTATCGATTTTTAACTATTAAAAAATCAATAATTAACACTTAAATCGTATTTAAGCTCAAACTAATTATCTAAACTGATTTAGAACTCAAAATTAGTTCCCACTAAATTTGTTTGTATTTAATAAGTGAAATTCCTAGACCTCTAATTAGACACTTCTAATTAGTTCATTAAATTACATTAACTTAATGATTTAGGATCTAGTTATCATGCATGCAAATATAAAAGCATAAAAGAAAAGATAAGACGAAAACATCCTTATATTGGGTATTTTCGGTTCAATATGGGCATAATAAGAACTCCTTCTTATTGTTCTTGAGCATGAAATTAGTGGATGATCCTCCATAAAACAACCTCCAAAGTAGAAGGTCTCCTTCTTGTTGCACCCAAGATTAAACCCAAATAATCTTACCTTATTATTAAGTAGATAATAAGTAAGACATAATACTACTAATATTATTGTATTACTATTCTAGTAATACTAAGAGAATATTAGTAATTTTTGAGAGTTGTAGAGAGAAGAGGTTTTACTGAGAAGAAGCAAAATAAGCATGAAATGAACAACTAGTAAAATGAACAACCAAAATGCTCTTATATAGAGCAAATGGCCGGTCATAGTACTCAAGATAGCTCTTATTTTTGCTCAAAATAATCACATGCATAATGGTAATGTGTAGAGGTGGTTATGAATTTATGATGATTAAAGTATGGAAGAAATGTCACTATCAAATAGTTGTTTGTGTGTTAGAAAAGAATAACACACAAGCTTCTTCCATGTGCTCAAAACCGGTCCATTATGCCCTATAATGGTCCATTTTGATTTTTGATATTTGTCCCACAAATACTTATTAATCATATGCTTAATTATCTAGTATAATTAAGTGTTAATTTGATCACAAAATAATTATATGACTCAAATATATATACTTAACTTTTAAGTGATATTTTACCATTATATCAATATATAATGGATCCCACAATGCCCTAGTTAATTTATTTTACAACTCCTTGTAAATATAATTAACTAATTACCTCTACCTCAAAATATATGCATTACCTTAACTAATTTAATGAATCAATGATTAATCACTAAATTAAATCTTATTTAATCGTATTAAAATAAGACGTAAATATTATTCAGTTAATTATCGTATAATTGACTAATAAACTTAAGTGGAATGAGTTCCTAACTCAATTTCCAATAAATAACTCTCCTAACTAAACGTACATATCAAATATATGTAATGCCCTAATTAAACTGTATCGTATACAAATAATTAGTATTCTATTTGGGTCTCATCCTATAGGTGTGACCTAAAGGGATCAGTTGATCACGGCCGTCATACGACAGTAACGTTAAACTCTAGTCAGCCGAGCGTTACCGATTTACGTTAATCAACTGACGTGGAGTATCAAAATATACTAATCATGCCACGTATATTCTAAATGAGATTTATTATTAAATGCACTATTTTGGAGGACACTTACTCCAACAATAAGACCTCAAATAGTCAAATGTAATTAAAGAACTCAACAATCCCACAATTCCTAGTTCTCAAATCTCTTACCTAATTCCCATTACACATGCTGCAAGCCTAGAGCATGGTAGTTGCACCGATCCATGCTTTTCATTATTGCAGTTCATTTTTGTTATTGTTATTATTGATATGGAGATCAAATTTTTTATTTTTTGTTTGTTGAAATGTGAGTAAGTATTAATATTAGTAATTTAAAGAATATACAAACATTAAAAGAATATTACAATTACCACGCCAACATTAATAGTCAAATTAAGAGCTTGCTAATAGATTACTCCTAATCAACCATAACTTATTTTTGTTCTTGTTGTATTTATTCAGTCAATTTGTAAAGTTATATTTAGATTTAAAGCCTTCAATCGAAACAACATAGGCCATTTCCAATCTACAAACTTATCAAAATTCTAAATGCTCAATAACCTCAAAACATATGTACAAGTCCCCTTGAAACATGCGTTTCTGGTATTTCTTTAAATACTCTGTATTTAAGTGTCTTCAAGCCAAAACCGGTCTCCTTAATTTTACAAACTGTCGTTTCGAGTTTTGTGTTGATCTTATGGTATACTTACATGTTGTCCACTACTAAAACTGAGATTCTCCCCTTCAAAATCTAATAAAAATTGTGCCAAGGTGGCATAGAACAACTAAATTATACAAACCCCTTAATTTACATAAATCATCATCAAAATTAATGGTAAACTAGACAAGTAGCAATTATACTACCCTTCAATACTTGTTTTGGAGGTCACATTGCCCACAAATTGTGGGACACTCCTAAAAAGGGTGGACATCCAGTATTGACTGGTTACCACCGATTCGGTAAGATGAAGGTGTTGAATAAATGGAAACTACCTAAACGAGTTATGGGGATTATCGGGACTACTGGTCTTTCGCACCATCGTGGATGCATGACTGAGCACTTGAACATGCCTCTTATTTGTTCTTTCCTTGAGAGGTGTCAACCGGACACCAACAGTTTTCACATGCCATTCGGAGAGATTACCATAATTCTTCACGATGTTGCAGAGATCTTAGGTGTCCGAGTGGATGGTAATGTTTGTAAGGTGGAGAGCGGTGACAGTAATTTGGTTGATCCTTTTTTCTTTGTTTGTGGCTACTTTGGGAGGCCATCGGCTGAGCAGTTGAAGTTTCCTATGAGTGGTAAGAAGACCCATGTTTACAGGGGTGGAGGTATTTTGGTGGAGGCGGTTACTAAGATGGCTATTGTCGGTGCTCATGATGAGCATGCGCAGGGATTTCTGGCTGTATTGTTGGGGTTGACTCTTTTTGTCGACAAATCTGGGGATAGGATACGTCCACAGTTGTTTCCTTTGTTTGGTAATAGCGAGAGTATAAAGTCCTACGCTTGGAGGGCCGGTACACTGGCGTATATATATCGACAGTTGGGGTTATCTTCAGGTTCAGATATGAGGACTCTTGTTGGTTGCTTGTCGTTGTTGCAAGCTTGGATCTTTAAGTATTTTCCTATCTTTCGACCCGGACCACCCGCGGTTACTGAGCCCAGTTCGCCTAGGGCCTAGTATTGGAATCATGTTGAGCCGTATGGTCCCCGTCAGCATGAGTGCTATTCTCGTACCCTTTTCTCCGGTTGTGTACGGTTCATGGATATCGTCGAACCCTACCAACCTGATCGTTGTTTACGACAGTTTGGGTACAAGCAGATGATTCCTGGGCCTATTGTTCCGGTGAAAGCCCACCGTCCATCTTCGGGATTAGGGTATGACGTGGAAGTAGGTCCGTTAGCAGGTCATCTATAGGAGAATTGAGAGGATCACCGAGTCCACCTGTCCGAGAGATCGACCCCTGTTTCTTTCCCGGGGAGACTGAACGAGGCTATGAGATGTGGTTTCCGGGCGTATCTCACCCGCTTATTATTTATCCCGATCATATAGATGCCCCTTTACCACGTGACGATGTCGTAGTCAACGTTGAGGTAAATTATTTTTAAGTGTTTAGTTTGTAAATGCGTTTTTTTACAAATTTTTCTATTAATATGAAACTCTAAAACTCTTACCTTCAATTAATTTAACTTTTTTTATATTGTAGACTACAAATGCCCTATTCGACCAATTTGATGTTGCTAAGAGGATGGAAGATGACGCGGAACAAATTCAGTTCTTTCGTCGCATGATGAAGGATGTAGGCCCACTTATTGATCATCGTTTATGTAGAAGAAAACCAAGAAAAAGCCCTACACACGGCAATCGAGTTTAGCGTGAGTCCGATGGGCGTTATGATGACAGTGAGGAGGGTTAGAGTTCATGGATTATGTTTTGTTTTGTAGATTTTTTTGTAAGTGTAAACTTTATTTTATTAATGTTTGTAAACTTTTAGTCTTTTTAAGAGTTCATGGATTATGTACTTTTTTTAAATGTTTGTGTCGAATTTTTTTTAGATGTTTTAAAATGATAAAAATAAACGAGGATAAACTACAAAAAAAAAAAGAATTTCAAAAAAAAAAAGAATTACTAATAAGGGACGAGGCCAAATTGGGTGTCCGAAACGAGTTACAAGTAACAAATTACTAAGGAACGAGGAAAAATTACAAAAAAAAAAAACTAACGTCTAGGATTGAAACTGCTCCACATAGCGAACTGATGACGATACATATCCCACAATCATGTTCAAGGCGATCTTCAGTCACCTTGGCGCCTCATTCAAATTCTTCTCGTAGAGCAATGATGACTTTCTTGGAGAGTTTACAACTTAATCTCGAGAATAACCGAGCATTTCCCGTGAGCTGTTTCGATCTTGATAACTCTAACAAGTGATGGATCTCCACGTGTTACGTTTCCATCAAAGAATGAAAACGACTCTAAATGCTATCGAATACGAGTTTGGCACTATTCAACCACTTCTTCAAATTTGCATGGGCCGAATCAACTGAGGAGGTAGTAGTATTCCAGAAATGTGTCAATATGTTTGTTCTAAATTTGCACCATTTCTCATGGTGTGGCATCCAAGTACTCTGAATATAAGCACCTACCGCGGGCCACGACTTACACAATTTCTCCTAAGCCACATCGAACTCATCTCGAGTCCCCGCCTCCACAATCTTCACAAATACCTTTGAGCTTATGAACTTAGCCCAAACATCGTCATGTGTGATGCTAAGTGCCTTCGTCTCCACGGCGGCATATATATGCCAAAGACAGAATAAGTGGGAGGAATTCCGGAAAACAACGGGAATCGCATTTGTCAGCCCTTTCTCGAAATCAGTAACAATAACATTGGGTTGAACGTCGTCATTGAGAAGAGCCTTTAAATGCCGTAAAACCCAAGTGTATCCTTCCTCGGACTCCTTCATCACAAAGGCATATGCGATGACAAAAGTCCTCCCAACTGGTGTGACCCCAACCATCTCAACAAGCGGAAGACCATAACTATTCGTCTTGTATGTGGAATGTATGATGACCACATAATAGTATGAACGAAACATCTTGACGGCCTCCGGATGGGCCATGAACACGTAAGTCAACTCTCTAGTAGACTCATTCAAAAACCCAATAGTACACGTATTTATGTTGAACGGAAAGTGCTAACATCTGTTGTGCCGGGTTTTTTCCTTCTCTATCCTCGGTCCTCACTTTCTGACCCCGATTGTAGATTTGCCCCTTTGCGGGTCGAGATTTTTCCGGATTCTGCTGGTGTAGTCCCGCGCTAAAAATAGCCGGTGGTACATGAGCCCGAACTTGGCCATCAATATACGCCAACTCATCATCATCGAGCTTAGCGTAATATCTATCGCCGTCACAATACTGAACAAAAGAATGATTATGTACTACGACTCTGCCCATGTAAAGTATCCATTGTGGAGGGTCGGCGCTGACTTCAACAATTTTCATTTTAAATTTGTAATCACACCAATGGAACGACGTGTTAGGCCTCATTAACTTGCATATTTTTGGGACGTCTTCCACTTCTACGACATACAAAATAATCAACACGAAGCTCCGTGTTGCGACCCTGTCTCTTGTTGCTTTCTCTTTCAATGCCAAACCCGAGTTGAAGTGCGGTTTGATATGCCCAATTAAAACCTTCTTTACTTGATATGAATACTCGGTTTGTAGTAAAATGATCGGAATAGTCGACATCGTCGATACCAAAATCCTACACGATTTAAAAAAATATCGCGTAAGTAATAGCAAAATAAAAAATACAAATCGTCCCAAACCGAGGCTTGGACGTGTATCATTCACGCCTGGACCTAGGTCCAGGCGTGAACAATTCACGTCCAAGCCTAGGTTTGGGTGTGAATGATACACGTCCAAGCCTCGGTTTGGGACGTGTATTATTATCGTCAAATCTATTTCTTTTTCTTCAAAAAACGTTAAAAGATAAGAAAACGTAATTCAAACGTAATCGTACCTCATGAAAATCGTCACTAGCTTCTTCGTTGTTGACATGATATTTAGAAAGACGGTAAAAAAACCGTCGTAAATTGCTTTGGGTGAAAAACCCGTCATATGGTGAAAAAACCGTCGTATGGCGAAAAAACCGTCTTTTTATTTTGTTTTATAATTTTAGAAAGAGGTTAGAGAGATAATGTAATACTGAAATGATGAAAGGGCAATGTTAGAAACTCAATACAAATTGTCAAGTTATTTAATAATTTGTGGACGTTGTTTTTAACACAATTCCACTATAAATACCCAAATTGGACAACTACATTTGTTAAGCAACATAAAAACATTGGCCCCTCTGGAAAAATGAATGTGTCACTGCACGCTGACCGGATACACCCATTCACCTCACAGTCTCCGGCTTCAATCCGTGCAGTCGAATACGTCAACTCACGAGCTTTTCTAAAATTGAGCCGTCGGATACGGCGGAGATGCGGAATATCCATGAAAATGGAAGAGCTAGCGTTGACCGAGGACAGTACCCGAAACCCGGGGATATCTCCGGCCTACCGTAACCCGGACTTCCGTAAAGCTAATCCGACGGTTTTGGATGCTCAAGCTAAGGTTTGTACTGGTCCCACTCAAACTAAGCCCTTGACGTATCCTCAAGCTGCTCATGTTCTCCACACCATCTTGAAATCTGGTACACAACTATTTCTGTTCTTCTCATCTTTCTATCACTATATTCAAACACTAATTATCCTCAACAATCAGTTTTTCCGTCTAACTTTACAAAATGTGCCTACTTTTTCGTCAATGGTGACCATTTTAATTGTACGTGAGACCGTTGCACAAGAGAATTTAGGATATTAAAATATACACCTTCCATTCAACTAGTTGATACTCCTTAATAAAAACAACTAGTTGAATGGGAAGGAATAGTTATTATTAATAGTTATAGCAAAATAGGGTGTATATAATGGATATTGTATAAGTACCGTATTCCTTGGAATCGCTCTAAGAATCACAAACTATGCTCTTAATTCTAATTACAAATAAGAAGTAAATTGTTGTGCAACATTAAAATGGGGATTTGACTACAAAAGGAAAATGGGGAGATTCAACAGAATTGAGGTTGGGGGGAGTACATGTTAATGTTATTGAATCGTTTCGTCATCACTCATTTCTATATTTCTCATGCATCTTACATCTTATACCTCCTTTCTTAGTACTGTCCTACAAAATCTAATGTTTTACTTGTAGTGGCGATTTAAACTTAGGGGGCGAAAATTTTTAGAGGAAACAAACGACTAATTACATAAGCTACACTTGAAATTTTTTCATAAATTTAACTAAAAATTCGAAAAATTCATCCGCCACGAGGCGATCTCCCCTGCTAGCCCCCTAGCTCTACCACTGTTTACTTGTAAATTTGGAATGCACTCATAGTTAGCTTACGTCATCTCGTGAACATGCCCATTCTAACTCCGAATCTATTTGATTCCTCCAGATTTCAAGTTCAATCATATGTGCAAGATGAACACAGTAGACAAAACATATGACACTCTTATCTCTTCTCTGCTTTCTACTGAAATAAAATATGAAATGACTGACCCGTTTCTGTGTAATTTCAGCCAAGGGGGAACTTAAAGGCGATTACGAGGTTTCCAAAGCTCAGCTTGGTGCTTTCTTTGCGGGAATGACTATCAGGGCAAATGCCTTCCCTGAAGCTACTCAGTGGAGTGAAGGGGAAAGACATGCCATGCACACTTTTTGGCCAGAGCTTGTTCGTGTGCTTCCCCGTGATGTATTATTCATAGCCGATCCAGAAGGCTCAATAATGGGGGCCAGCAGTTCTGTTGGTCCACATTATACAGGACAAGATACTAGGGAAATGAGGCTAGTTGGTGCTTTGCGAGAAGTTCTAGCAGGAGGTCATCTTGGATACGAGGAGGTTAATGGTGTTCTGAAAGATGTCCTTCTCAGATCCACCGATAATGAGTCAACAGGGGTGAGCGAGTCATTGCTTTCCGCATTTTTGATAGGTCAACGCATGAACAGGGAAACAAATCGGGAGCTAAAAGCGTATTGTCTTGCATTTGATGATGAATTTGGTAATGCCCCTAATTCTATGAAATATGGGGCTGGTACCCTTTTGGCATACTAATAACCAGATTCTTTCTTCTAAAAAGATGAGGAACTTAAAGGGGATCGATTTAAACACATTAGTTTACTTTGCCTTCTCAAAATTACATATTGGTTCTTGTGTATTTCTTCTGGATCAACAGGCCCTCCTCCAGTTGCTGATGTAAAGTCCTTAACCCACTATGGTGAACCTTATGATGGCAACACACGCTTTTTCCGGAGCACGTTATTCGTAGCTGCTGTCAGATCATGTTATGGTGAATCATGCTTGCTTCATGGCGTGGATTGGATGCCCCCAAAGGTTGGCCAATTGCTATAGCTTTGATGTCGCCTACTTGACTTCTTTGCATCATCTGTTTCTAAGTCAGGGACTCCTGTTGTAAAGTTGTCTTCAGGATGTACACATACGCTAATTAGTTTAACACAAAAGTTGCCTATTCGCTATGACCTTAGTATACTAGAGTAATGGGAGAAATTCACAAGGCTTGTGACTGTTCAGAGTCTGCATGTGCATCTGAGATGGACTTGCACTTTTGATCTGATAAATTGTGACACGTTCTCACTTTGTTATATTATCTTTGCGTGAAGCTGAATTTTCTGAAGATGATTTCCTTGTGATGTTATATGTGTCTCTTTATTATTCTTTAAATTTGTGTGCACACCGTCAATCTTCTTTAGGGGGGTGTCACAGAAGAACAGATGCTGCAATACATGGGGGCGAATACGCACTTGACGACGTTGCAGGCAAAACAGCTTATTGAGGTTTGAACTTCTAATAGGTGATTTAATTTGTTTTTCCAACTTTTAAGGCAATGTTTTGTCTCCATTGCTTCATAAATTCCATTTTACTACTTCTCAGGATGACAATGTGGGCTTTGCATATGTAAGTCTACGAGAAGCTCGACCATCGTTGTAAGTGTATATCATTGAAGAGTTGGCCTGTATAGAAAATAGCTTGCTCTATTTAATGTAGATTAGGTTGCCAGAAAATGTCAGACTGGAAAGTAGTTGTTTTATCCATTATTAGTCAAAATTCTAAAATCTGATTTTCATGACTTGATAAATATGCACTGTGAGTCTCATTTTGCAAGTCCATAGTTTGTTAAAGCAGCTAAATATTTCATATTGCAAATCCATAGTTTGTAACTTATAAGTGATAATTCATAATTTGGCTTAAGAAGTCCCCCCTCCATCCCAATTTTATTGCCCTCCTTGGCCAAATACCTCTAACACTCTTTCACTAATAAAGTTTACATGTAAAGTCCCATTATAAATGTTACTTATCTGCGGTTAAGATGGGCAATTTACCATGTTTAGTCGCTATTATTTACAATATATAAAGGGGACAATTATTTTGGGACACAGAAATGACGAAAAGGGGACAATAAAATTGGGATGGAGCGAGTAGTTTATTAGTAGTTACCAAAATGGTAATGGATATATCAATAGTACCATTGTCCAGCTTAACTGAGCCTGCTTCAAAGAGAGTGATCAGAAAATACCAGTAAGTATTACTGGAATGCTTAACAGTTGAAGCATACTGTGTGAACTCTTTATTTGGTTCTAAATAGCATCCTTACCACTTATCTTGGGGGGCTTGAACTATCCTGGAAAATTTAGGAAGATGTGCTTCACTAAAATTGCTTACAGTTTATTGACTAGATCCATTAATGTATTTGTTATCCTCTTGTCCCTCACAAGTATTACTCTGCGTTTGCAAGCGTCCATAATTTGCACAACCCTGGGCAGCTTTTGATTATCTAACTTGCTGTGCGGCAAGTTATTAAGTTATGTCTCTAGAAGGTTAGTTAGTCAAACTGCAAACTAAAAGGTCAAACTCTTTTCTGCAGATACTCATTGATTGGATTGAGGGAACACATTAAGAAACGCCCACCATTGGCAACATCTGAAAAGGTTCAACAGTTCGTGAGGGTAAGTGTGATTGTAGATGCATTTTGTTTGCTTTGTGTATAGTTTTCTGTGGTATCTGAATTCGAGTATCTTCAAACCCTGAAAATTTTAGTTAAGTTGGTGATAATGTTCTCTGACTGTTTTTATTTGGGTAGTTTATTTAGTTATACTTCTCTATGTCTAGTGTCTTCTATAGTCAAGTAAGTGGTAAGACCCTCAACTGTTTAGTGATGTACCGCTGTATGGACTAGTCCTCCAAACCACACTAAGAACACGACTTGAACATGTATTTTTCTTGTTGCATTGCATGTCATTGAGGTCCTTGATAAGTGCTAACATCTAATATTTGAAATACCTTTGCCCACATCAAGAAGAATATTGAGAAAGTAATTCTTTTGAGCAGGCTCGAGGAAAGGAAGCAATTGTTGCAGGATTTTATCATGAAGGATATGAAGAACCGCTTTTGATGCTTATGAGAAGAAGAGGCATTCATGCTGGTTTAGTTGTCAAGGTTAGAAGCTTAGTCGTTTTACCTCTAACCGTGAAAAATTCCCGTTTGATGTCCCCAGTTCTTGGTTAAACTGTTAGTGCTTTGAGGTTTCAATAATTTCATTTAGTAATTGGTTTCTTTTCGGGGATTTTTGGTGTGATTTAATCGTAATTTATTCAAACCAGAAACGCATATAAGCAAAATTTATTTTGTATTTACTAACTTTTGTGAAACTTCACTTACTATTTTGTTTAATGTTGATTTGCTTCTTGACACCAAAAGGAGTTTGTGACTGATTATCCAATCCTAGGCATATCAATATGATAATTTTCCCTTTTTTTTTTAATTTAAAAACATCATAATGAGTCATTTCTAAAAGCTATAGTTGCTTATTATGTACCTTACCTTTCGGTCGGATAACATGTTCATGCTTGTAATTGTGGAAGTGGATATTCTTTTTATTCTGATTTCTTAGTGTAGGGTGAAGAAGGGGCACTATCAATGACAACCAGGTTACGGTCATCAAATTCGTCTAAAGGTCTTCCAGTGAACTACTGCTCCGGCTTTCGCTCTTCTGTCTGTCCAGCTGCTTTTGATATTGATGGTCTGTCTTAATTTGCAGCCTACTTGTGTGTTTACGTTTCAATGGTGATTTGTATTTATATCTATTTGTTTTATTTACTTTGCTAAAATTAAAAATTTACTCCAGGTGTATCGCGGGAGAGTTTTAATTTTGAAGTGAATGCTGAGGACTATGGTATTGAGCCCACAGATACCCCAAGGACTGATAGATCGGTAAGGACTAAGGACTATCTTTCTTGATTTGTATGTTTATCTAATCTTTTATTTGCTAGCTCACTTTCAAAGTATAGAATGCTATTTCATTTTGCTTTATACAAAATCTGTGTATGAAGAACACTTTTGACATTTAAATTTGACGTTGTGTCTTTCTTAATTACTTAAACTGAACAACACTTGGATTTTAGCTCTTTCTGCCTATGATGACAATGACAATGACAATGACAAAGACTTGGTAACAAAATAATTTGGGATCGACATACCCGAACTATCTCATGGATCCATCAGAAAATCAAAGCAAACGTTTAAAACGGAGTTGAAAAGAGTTGCTCCGTAATACAGAAAAGTGAAAGAAAGGAAAATAAGAGGAGAGGAAAGCTTAATAGATAAAAAATGATTCAAGAGGTTAAAAGTGGAAACAGAAGAGTGGTGATAAACAATAGAATTTGAGAATCTCTCATGAAAAAGAACCATAATTGTTCATCTATCATGGTATCAGAGCCAGAGTGACCGTAGGTCACGTGTTCAAACCCTGCCAGCCCCCAATATCTCACAACCTCACCAAGTGGAAAAACCCGGCACATGGTATGGGGGGCCTGTGCACTAACCAACCACGCTTCAAGCCCAATGGGCATTCGAGTGAGGGGGCATAATAAAATATAACTATAATACATGGGCCTCAACCATCACCTTAAGGTTTTGGTTGAGATGGTTCATCTATCAATCTTATACTCCCTCCTATTCATAATAACTTTCCCCATTCAAGAATGAACCAAAAATTAAGGGTGGGTAATTAAATAAGGTAAAGTATTGTGGTAAGGTGAGCTGATTGGAGAGAGGGAATGTATTATGGGGTATTATTGTGGGGTGAAGTGATTAAAATAATTATTGTTGTGGGGTAAGGTGATTAATAAGATAAAGTATGGGTATTGGGGAGTATTGTTGCGGGGTGATGTGATTAAAATAACTATTAAACTTTACCGAAAAAGGAAAGGGGGAAAGTATTGTGAATAGATGAAAATGGAAAGGGGAAATGTTATTATGAATAGGAGGGCGTAACAAATAAGGAAATGAGGTAAATGTATTACTTTTTGTAAAAGCATGAAGTTGTAAGAAGGTTGGAATAGATTCTGGGAGTATTATGTGGATGTGAATATTTACCTTTAGTGAGACAAGGCTTTTGATTTGTCAACTTACCGAAGTAATGGGTGTATTTTCTAAATCATTCAGCAAGTATGCTATTCCCCGTCTAAAAGCTTTAGACGGGTCAAGTCCTCTCACAAGAAAGCAAGTGGGGCAGGTGGGATTTGATTTGTCAACTTACCGAAGTAGTGGGTGTATTTTCTAAATCATTCAGCAAGTATGCTATTCCCCGTCTAAAAGCTTTAGACGGGTCAAGTCCTCTCACAAGAAAGCAAGTGGGGCAAGTGGGATTATCTCCCCCTTGCCCGCTTGCTTTCTTGTGAGGGGGCTTGACAAGTCTCAAATAAGAATTTGTGATTTCCTTATACAGTTGTACACTTATACATTAAACCCCAGAAACCTTGCTAGTTTTCATATGAGACCGTCTCATCATAAGTTTATCATGAGACCCACCCGTATAATTGGCAGAAAAATATCCTCTTTGTTGAGTCTCTTGATCATCAGATCTTTCGTAAACCGTAGTCATGAACTGCTGACAATTGCAGGTAGCGAAGAATATAAAGCTTGGGATATCGGCTCTTCAAGGGGAGAAAGGGCCCGCATATGATAGAATAGTGTTGAATGCGGGAATGGTAGATCACTTGTTAGGTTGTGATGGTGCAGAAGATATATCCTCAGCCTTAGATAGAGCCAGAGAGGCCATTGACAGTGGTCAGGCTCTTAACAGGATTTTGAATTACATCAAAATCTCTCACAAAGTTTGAAGCCCAGAGAATGGTGCCTTTTTGTTTTGGTTCCATCTGATATACAATGTAATTAAATATGTCATCTGTCTTCCATATCTTGACTACACCATTTTTTGGACTTTTGGGAGTTATTTTTTTTTTTCTATTGTCAGAATTCTAATTTGGGAGGTTTGATTTGTGCAATGTTTGTTCACTTGTGGTAACAATTTTTGTTGGGTGTTAAATGTATAGTTTGTTGGAAAGCATTTTTAAAATAATGCTCAAAAAATAAATATTTGTCGTTTTGGGTCGAGTTTAAAACTATTTATCAAAATGGTGTCCACGCTCGGATTTCGCGAACCAAAAACACGGAGGCAATGGCGTGTTTCTAATGAGTAGGAAAATGCAAACTTATAAACATGGACTAAAAGTAAACACACCATTGGGAATAGCGGGTTTTCAGAGACACGCCATTGGGAATGGCGTGTCTGTGAACAGTGCAATTTTTTTTTTTTTAGAAAAAAATAAAAAAATTTAAAGACACGCCATTCCCAATGGCGTGTTTGTTCCGTATTTCAGGTTTTGAAAACCCGAGCCTACGTGGACACCATTTTGATAAATAGTTTTAAACCCGACCCAAAACGACACTTATTTTTTTAAGCATTATTTTAAAAATAATTCGTAGTTTGTTGCTGCAATCAATCCTTCTTTATGAAAGCAACAACCACAAATCATCACAAATTCTTATTTAAGACGGAGGTATCCGTCTTAAGCTTAAGACGGAGGTATCCGTCTTAAGCTTAAGACGGATACCATATTCTCTCACAAAATACCCATCAAGTGTGAGTGGAGAGCACATGGGGGGTGCCCACCTTGTCCCATCTACCAATTTCCTCTCACAAAATACCCGTTGCAAGATCCGACCCGTCTTAAGCAAGACCTACTGACAAATCATATGTGTCAAGCATAGAATAAAAGTAGGAAGTTGAAAAGTCAACATTTTCTTTGCAAATTATTTACTTGGAAACTAACATTACATAAATAAAGGTAACCCGTAAATAAAAGCACCGGATATTTATGTACTCAGTAAAGGCAAATTACATTTAAATTTTACATTTTACTTCGTAACGATTTATAAACTATTTACATGAATTTATAATTTAGAAAAACTATATGATTAGATAATTTTTATAATTTTTAGTCTTATATTGAACTTGATAATTAGAAAAATCAGAATTTGCAACAAAAAAAATTGTTTAGAATTTATTTGTCTGACAATTATATTGGGTACATGCATAACATATATGAACAATAAAAATTATACATTAGTTGTGAATCGGCTGCAAATAAAAACCTTAACAATATCTTTGAGCCCATGAAAAGTATATTTGATATAATTACGTAACTATATATTTATAAATCACGTACATATGACGATCATTTTATGGAAAGATAGAGAGAGCAAATAGGCTTATATTTGATTTATGAACAATGTTTTTTAGATATTTTGGGTAGTTACAACTTTTTGAAGGTGGACATGAGAGGTGATATGGTGTAAAGGTTATAAACGCGGGGTTAGAGGGTTTTCGAGTTTTTAGATGAAGATAATTAAGGTACACGGGTACTATCTGTATTAAGTTTAAGATAGGTCAAATACTAATATATAATGATAATAAAGATAACATTTTTGGTATTTTCTAAACAACAAGTGGGTGATTTGTGTATATTTAAACCGTCTTAAGTTTAAGACGAATAATGCCTGTCTTATATGAGAATTTGGTTTATAAGGTTTGTGTAGGGGTAATTTGACCCGTGACTTAGTGTATACCCGTTCCTCGGAGTAACTTATACCCCCACGCACTTTATAAATAATTTGTTTGTTTATTTGTTAATTATTTTAATTATTTATTGAAAACCTTTAAAAAACTTGCACGGATTTTATTAAATGAAAATCGGGTGTAACCATTTGTGGAGGTCTACAACTATTCAAATCGGGCCAATATTTTTATTTTAATTATGCACGTATTAAAACTTTCATTTTCTCCATGCAAAGGTCCTAAAAACATAGAACTAACGAAACATGCTAAATAATTTGCACGGGTCAGCAACTATTTAACTGGGTTTTAATGAAGTAACCCATGTAATAATGAAGTAACCCATATAACTAGAGCATCATTTACGCTAATTACTATTGGAATTTATAATTCAAATTTAAAATCTTAAATATAACTTCATAACTCTAAAACTTTATATTAACGAAATTGAAACAACATATCCGTGCAATTTGCACGGGTTTAAAACTAGTTTACATCCTAATTAGATCCGTGAGTTGGTTTACATTGGGAGAAGTACTATCTACCTTTTCTTTGTAATCTTCTCTTCTACCTTAATTCCTTAATTCTTTCACGTAGCCGATTAAAATATAGTTTATTTTGCATCATCTATCTTACTGTATTTAAAACCCAAATATTTCAAGCATTCTTGTGCGTCCACGTCGGCATAGCAGGTTCCTTTTTATTTTTTTTCTTAAGTGACCCCACCACTATAAACAGTCTTTCATTGTCCATCCTACTGTATCTTACTTTAAAGCATTCTTGTGCGTTCACGTAAGCATATCAGGTTCCTTTTTTTATTTTTTTAAGTGACCCCACCACTATAAACAGTTTTCGGAAAATTCCCACGGTACTCCCTAAGTTTGACACTTTGCCCTAAATACCCACATTTTTTACCCGAAAACCTTTGAGTGGCCATAGCTCGGGTTTATAAACTCGGAAAATGACAATTTTTTTTTCAAATTGTTCATCTTTCCGAGAACTACGATTTGAAAAAAAAATAGCAATTTCTGAACTCGTGACCAAGAGATATGTCCACTCAAAGTTTGTTCGGTAAAAAAAACTTTGACATACAAAAACTCCTAGCCACGGAATCCAAATACGACTAATTTTTTTTTTTCAAATCGTAGCTCTCGAAAAGATGAACAATTTGAATTTTTTTTTGTTATTTTCCGAGTTTTTAAACCCGAGTTATGGTCACTCAAAGTTTTTCGGGTAAAAATTTTGGATATTTCGGGCAAAACGGCAAAGTTGGAGGGTACCGTGGGGATTTTCCGAACAATTTTTCATTGTCCATTGCTCATTAATTAAGCGATAATTGATGCATTCATGTTAAGCATGAAATAAATATATAAATAATACACATAACAGTGTCAAGTAAAAAACATTCTATATATTTCATTTATTTCAAATTTACACAAATTAATTGCAATTAGTTTTTTTTTTCTTTTTGAACCAGAGACATGATTCAATTGTAAACTAGTTTTTGTACCCGTGAAAATTACGAGTGCGTTTGAGATTAATTGTTTAACTTTTACGCATGACTATAACCTCGCTAATATGAAATATGTTGACATTTTTGTCGCCTGGTGTTATTTACACGACCACACAAAGATATTGACCTGATTATTCATGTAGTTTGGTGAGAACCATAACAACATTTTAATTTTATATTATATATTAAGATATTATATTACATGGTAAATAGACGTAATACTGCATGAAGATTGCATGAAGATATGAACTAGACATTGTGTACTGTGATATAAAATTTACTCCGTTAATTGAATAAGCGATAGGTGCAGTAAGTGGATTATACGTTTGATGTACTACCACAGATAATGTAGTCTTCCAGCTTTATAATAAAGTTTTTGAGTTTAGTATAAAAAAGTATGAGTTATACTATAAAGTTTTTGAGTTTATTAATTTGAACATTACGCTCAAAAAAAATTACAATAAAACTCAAAAAGCATCGTATATAAGATGTAAAATATAATTTATAAACTTTAAAAAGCTCGAAAAAAATGCACAAAAACTCAAAATCATACTAGTATGAGGTAGTACATCCGATGTATAATCCTTTTTCCCCGATAGGTGCCTTGCTCATTTTCGTCATTGGCTAATATTTTTTCCTTTTAATTTGGATCTCATATATTTTCATCATTAACCATGTTAATTTCACATGATTAACATCGCGGCAGAGGTGATCATGGGCCGGGTCGGGTCTGGTTTGGGCCGGGCCGTCACATAAAATTAAGCCCAAGAGTGCGGGTCGGGTCGGGCCATATGTGTGGGCCATTTTTATTGGCTCAAGCCCGGCCCATGCGGGCTTAAAGCGGGCTTCGGGCCAGTTCGGGCCGATTCGGGCCAATAATATTCACTCTTCAAATGATTTTAGAAATCTCATTATATAACTAGATATTCTGTCATAAAAATTTCACTAAATTATGTGATTTGATGAATATTGTCGATGTAAGCAGTAGGAACGTAGCTTAACAAACACATTAGTGAAATGTGCATGTACGTAGTATTGTTACGACAAGTTTTCAACAAATGAACGTAACGTAACATGAAAAACTAGTGAAATGTGCATGTATAATACTATTTAGATATTACTAATTTAAGCAAATAACATTTTTTCCCTCATCTCAAGAAATTATTTATTTAAAGTTAGAGATGAGAAGAAGACAAAAGGGAGAGTCCTATGATTAATTAAGTGCACAATTTTCAGCAGTACAAAACTCCTAATGTACTTCCGACCTTTAGTATTTCATTACGGTGTTGTGCAGTTCTACTGTGAATTGATATTTGTTCTTTAGGCTCAAATTTTAGGCTTGTCATAATAATACAGGTAAATAGATTACTACTCCTCCGTAGATGCCAGTTGGTTTATTAAATCTATTAAATTTTGCATATGTTCGGGTCGGGCCAGGCCAAAATTCGGGCCTTGAGGTCGGCCCAAACCCGGCCCAATTATTTGATTCGGGCCATGGGCTTCGGGCCGTAGTCTTTTCGGGCCAAAATTCAAGGCCCAAGCCCGATGAAAAATCGGGCTGGGCCGGGTCGGGCTAGCGGGCCTGGGCCATTTGATCAGCTCTACATCGCGGCCATGATTTATTTTGAATTAATTTGTTTTTTCATTGCAATATATTTTTTCTGCATTTGAAAGGATAACAGTTATTTTAATTTACTACATTATATAATATTTGAAGTACGTTACATGCATAAAATATTTCATTTTATTTTTTAAGCTTTGTTTTTATACATAACCAATTCATTAAAACTAAGGATACAATTATACTGCATAGTATTGCATAATTAAATTAATATTATATTCTAACAATAAAATGGTAAAAGCTTATTAATATGTTCAATTTATATGCCCGCCGAATTTTTCACAAGTCCCACACTAGTAAGAGACAATAACATTTACAAACGGAGACAAAATTATGGTATTATATTGTGATTAATTTGTTAATGCGAGATAATTTATTTTAATAATAAAATCCTAAAATTTAATTTACTTTGATGTTTAATTGTTTTTTAAGTAGTTTAATTTATTTTAAAGTTAAAAAGACAGAATTTAATGCTTATTGCCACCAAATGCTTAAATTTCTTTCTTTTTTCTTTTTTAAAAATAATAATAATAAAGTGACATGCTAAAAGTCTTTTAATGAGAGAACGATATAAATGTGTAATGTGGGGATTAACTTTTTCTTTATATTTTCTTACGCAATTGCTAAATCCTACACACAATTTCACTTAATCCTACACAGTTAGTCACTTTCCTCCATTAATACCCTTTCTTTGAAGAAAAAAAATCCTTCCCCTCAATAGCCCTCATAGGCCACGGCCCATACTCAAGGACCCGAACCCCGGCCGCCGTCACCAAGCAGCAGCCACTGCCATCCAAGTGGGAGACTTCGCCGGTGTCCATGTGTAAATGTGTGCCATCATCTCCCCGTTCCCAATTCGCAACCTACCATATATTTGAAGCCTCACCATTTATGGCACAAAATCGTTGTCGTAAACTCAAAATTGAGACTTAATAATGGCAGATCTACAGAAAACGACATTGTAAGTCACTATCGAAAGAAGTTAGTGTGACCAGAGGATTGGTGGCGTCTGGATCGTCAGAGGAGGAGTTGCACGTGTATGTGTCGAGTGCATGCATGGACAAGTGGTCGGCGCGGGGATAGGGATATGGAGGGGTGGTCAACGACGTTGGGTGGGTTTTGGTTAGGCTGTCGGTGCAGGCAATGGGTATGGTGATTGGATGGCAAGAGATTTATATTTTGGGTTTTTTCACTCTCTCTCTCTCTTTTTTTTTTCTCTTGGTGGGGTGAGAAATGAGGAGGGCAAATTCAGAATAAGGGGAATAAATGTGCGAGATTGAGTAAAATGGCGTGCGGGATTTAACAATTTTTTTTTATTGTTTCTTGTTAATAAATGAATTGATGATGTGAGGGTGAGTTGTGTAGATAGTTGAAAATGTTGATGTGGCATTAAGATAGGTGATTAACTTGTCTTTTTATTTTTATATATAGATTGGCGGATGATTAGTCATATTCGTCTTATTTTTTAACTGATTATATTATGCAGTGTGATTGTAAAAGTACTTTTAAAAGATATAAAATTAAAGAATAGGTAGTAGTTTCAAAGATGTCAAAAATAATTTTGAAGACATCAATTAAACTGAAGGCATAAAAAAATAAAAAATGATAAAAACAAAGAACATAAAGTACATGCATATAGCAATTAACAATATGTTTTTTTTCAACAATCTACTATATATAAAAGTAGAAACATTTAGATAGTTTTTATTGGCTCCTACTTTTTAGGGAATGCAAAAAGAAAGTTAACTTTTTTTCTTCCCATGTAGGGACCTCCATGATTGATTGATATCATCAGATTAATTACTCTCTTTCATAATACTCCATACTCTCTTCTAATTTCATTCATTCTAAATTTAATATAAAACCATACATTTTAAATTACTGAAAGGTACTTACGTGGTGCAGCCATCAGATCTGATAATAAAGTTACTTGAGAAAGATAAATAATAAACCCTTATTGCTTTGCCTTCTCCTACCTTCCTTATTCTCTAATTCACTTTCTTTCTGTGTGTTGCTGATATGAATGAATTAGGTTAAAGTACAAACAAGTGTACTTATATAGAGAGGTGGCAGGAGGGGCTTTATGGAATAAGTAATCAGTTATGCTAATAGCCTGTAACTATTAACCATAATTTACTTAAACTAGGACTCCTATTAAAAACCCGAAACAATATATTTAACCATTATTTAATTAAGGCAACTAATATCAGTAATTAGGTCCACACAATAGAGAATTAAATAATATTAATATAATAATTCTTACATTCTCCCACTTGGACCATATTACTGATTAAAACATAATGTCACACTTAATTGTAACATAAGGCGCGTAGACGGTTAAATGAATACATAATGGGTTTATCTTAATTACCCTGACCATCCCTGAACAACTGGTTGAGTCATGGCGGAGACACTACTATAAAAGAGAAGTGGTCCTTCCATGTACTACGGACCAATCATTTAGAATAATCAGTCTGTATAAGGAGCAAAATAATCCCCAAATAATGTCCTTGAGGAAAAGGACTAATTCTGTTAATCGTGCAACAATAATGTATACAATAACAATAATACGATACAGAAAAGTGTTCGGAAATCATCATCATAATAAAACATAAATCGATTAATCAAAACATAAGTGTCATTATTACAAAGCACTAGCATGATCCATACATAAACGAAAAGCCTTAATGATTATCCTCCAGACCAATATCAATAGCATGCTTCATAAATGTCTTTGGAGGTAATCTCTTAGTTAAAGGATCTGCTATATTAGCACTAGTCATAATGTGCTCAATTGACACAGTGTTTTTCCGAACTTCCTCCTTAACTGACAAGTATTTCATTTCCATGTGCTTTATTCCTTTAGAATACTTGTCATTCTTTGAATAGAAGATTGATGCGGTATCATCACAATAAATTCTCAACGGCCTTGCATCATAATGCATAATGCTAAGCCCTGAAGGAGAATTCCGCAACCATAAAGCTTGAATAGTAGCCTCAAAGCACGCTACAAATTCAACTTCCATAGTGGATGAGGCAATAATTGTTTGTTTAGCACTTTTCCAGGAGATTGCTCCCCCAGCTAAAACAAACACATAACCAAAAGTGCTTTTCCTTGAGTCCACGCATCCTCCAAAATCTGAGTCCTCATATCCAATAACCCATTTCAGGATTGGACTGATATCGACCCAACATACCTACTGCAAAACTTATGTCAGGTCTTGTACAGACCTGCGCATACATTAAGCTTCCAACCAGAGATGCATAAGGAAAGTTTTTCATGGTATTTCGTTCTAGCTTAATCTTAGAATACATACTTAAGTTGAACTTATCCCCTTTCTGAATAGGAACATCATTGGGATTACATTTTACCATGTTGAATCTTTCTAAGACTTTACTGATATAGACTTTCTGAGACAACCCTAATGTCCTTTGTGATCTGTCTCGAGATATTTCCACCCGTATCACATAGGACGCCTCTCCCATATCTTTCATCTCAAAGTTGTTTGATAGGAAATCTTTAGTTTGACGTAATAGTCCCAAATCACTGCTTGCTATAAGTATGTCATCGACATATAGAACCAAAAATGCAAACTTACTCCCACTGATCTTCAGGTATATAGACTGATCAACAGTGTTTTCGTGAGACCCAAAAGAGGTAATGGTATTATGGAACTTAATATACCATTGTTGAGAAGCTGGCTTAAGTCCATAAATGGACTTCTTTAATATACAGACCTTGTCCTCTTTGTCATCAATAATGAAGCCTTCAGGCTG
Source organism: Heliosperma pusillum (assembly GCA_022085475.1). Lineage (NCBI taxonomy): Eukaryota > Viridiplantae > Streptophyta > Magnoliopsida > Caryophyllales > Caryophyllaceae > Heliosperma > Heliosperma pusillum. The sequence continues at coordinate 22,778 of JAIUZE010015263.1, forward strand.
AGCCATGTAGACTTCTTCTTCCAAACTCCCATTCAAGAATGCCGTTTTCACATCCATTTGATGTAGCTCTAAATCAAAATGAGCTACAAAAGCTAAAATGATCCGTAATGAATCCTTCTTAGAAACTGGAGAGAAGGTTTCATTATAATCAATGCCTTCTTTCTGATTAAAGCCTTTAGCTACTAGTCTGGCTTTATGTCGTTCAATATTACCCGAGGAGTCGCGCTTGGTCTTAAAGACCCACTTGCAGCCGACAGCCTTATGACCTACTGGTAAATTGACCAACTCCCAGACCTCATTCTTAGCCATAGACTCCATCTCTTCTTTCATGGCATTAATCCATTTATCGGAATCATTACAATTCATAGCTTGTGAAAACGTAACCGGATCATTATCAATACTAATGTCAAATTCACATTGTTGTAGATACACATAGTCATCTGAAGTAGTTGGCTTTCTAGGTCTTGTGGACCTTCTTAATACTATTTCAGGGTTGTATCAACAACTTCAGTGGCAATGTTATCATTCGGGAGTGGAGGGTCATCAACGTTAGGTTCCACAATATTGACTGGGTCAACATTATCATTATGTGGAACATCATCATTGAAATTGGGGGCAAGGAAGCTGGAATTGCCACCCTAACTTCATTGACTATGACATCCCTTACATGATCACTCCCACTAACTTCGCCATTCTCAAGGAATTTGGCATTTCCGGTTTCTACAATTCTTGTTCTGTGTGTAGGACAGTAAAACCTATACCCTTTAGACTTTTCTGGATAACCGATAAAGAACCCACTAATGGTTCTTTGATCGAGTTTCCTTTCATGTGGATTATAAATGCGTGCCTCTGCTGGGCATCCCCATATATGCAAATGTTGAAGACTCGGTTTCCACCCTTTCCACAGTTCAAATGGTGTCTTTGAAACTGCCTTACTGGGAACACGGTTTCCAACATACACAGCAGTCATAAGGGCATGCATCCACAACTTCATGGGTAAGTTGGTATTACTCATCATTGTCCTTACAGCCTCTAATAGGGTTTGATTACGCCTCTCAGCTACACCATTCATCCATGGAGAACCAGAAGTTGTGTACTGAGGGACAATACCCAAACTTTCATGGAGTTTTGCAAAGGGACCAGGATGTTGTCCTGATTCATCATATTTGCCATAATATTCACCACCTCTGTCTAACCTTATGATTTTCACTTTCTTTCCCAATTGCCTTTCCACCTCCTTAATGTAAACCTCTAAAGCGTTTACTGATTGAGATCTTTCATGCAAAAGGTAAAGATAACAATAACGTGAATAATCATCGATAAATGTGATGAAATATTTCTCTCCGCTCATGGAGGGAACATCAAATGGACCACAAATGTCTGTATGTATGATTTCTAATAACGCAGTGCTTCTTGTGGACCCTTTCTTGGTGTGTTTGGTTTGCTTACCTTTAATGCATTCCACACACGTCCCAAAATCCGTAAAATCAAGAGAAGGTAACATATTGTTTTTAACTAATATGTTCATTATTTCTCTTGAAATATGGGCCAAACGTTTATGCCACAAGAAGAAGGAACTTTCATTAGAGCCTGTATCTAGCCACCATGTATTAGAAGGAATTTCATCATAATTTGATTCGAAACATACTAAAGCCAAAAGCTTATCCTTCTTTTCGAATCAATTCTCACGCTTTATGCAGTCTTGCTGAAAGTGCCCAGGTTTCCTACAGAAAAGGCAACTTTACTGCTTCTTAATTTCCTTCTTTATGCCAGTTGCAGACGGTTTATCAGAAGGGCTTAACTTAATGCCCTTTCTGTTTCTAAACTTACCTTTAGATTTCCCGCTTACATGATGCACATGATGTGCCTGGGGATAAGTTCAGACATAAGCCTTCCAGCTACCGCTTTCTCGGTAGTCTGAAAGCGTTCCTTAATGATTTCCATGTACTTACTGGCTGTAGTACAGCCTATCTCCGAAATGGAGGACTTAATGTTTAGTGCAGTGGTAATTCGTAAGAACTTTAAGCAAAGACTGTCATGTTATTGAGAGAGCTTTGCAACGGTACTGCATTATGAATAATGCTCAGAACATTAGGCTTTGAGTTTATCACACAATAGCAATTATGACTAAGACTTGAAACTTAAATGAGTAACTTATAAACATTCATTAGGTGATGTGTAGTATCTGTGGACAACCTACGCACGCTTAATTACATAATCAAGAATACTCTCTTTATTGGGTGTTTTACTTTAATGTTAGGTTACCTGTGGGTAAAACCTTAATACGAGTTATTTCACCCCATTAGATGCTTAGTCGGATATTCACTGCATAATTTGAGTCCACTGTGGTGAACATCAACATAATGTGAATGCCCAATTTAAATACATTATGAGATCTTATCGCGTACGTGATGAATTCACTGTGGTGAATTTCAACACGTCATAATGCGGATGTCTCCTTTAATCAATACTTAAGATATAATTAACTTTTAATAAAAATGTATGCTTAGTCGGATATTCACTGCATAATTTGAGTCCACTGTGGTGAACATCAACATGATGTGAATGCCCAATTACATTATGAGATCTGATCGTGTACGAGATGAAATCACTGTGGTGAATTTCAACTCATCATAATGCGAAGGTCTCCTTTAAGCATAGTAACATAATATTATGCGAGCATACAATGAAAACGAACAATAAGTATTGAAACAGCACGGGAAGACCTCGACCGAGTAAAACATCAGCTCGATCGAGTAGAAAAAAAAAAAAAAAAAAACTTAAACACCTCGATCGAGAACAACTTTAGCTCGATCGAGAAGAAAACAAAGAAGAACCCCTCGATCGAGTACAGCTTTAGCTCGATCGAGTACAATGCAAAACAAGACCCCTCGATCGAGAACAACAATAGCTCGATCGAGCAGGATCAAAATCATAAGAGCTCGATCGAGTAGAGAATTTGCTCGATCGATCAGAAATAAAAGCATAAGGGCTCGATCGAGTAGAGCATTAGCTCGATCAATCAGAATTATAAACATAAGGGCTCGATCGAGTAGAACATTAGCTCGATCGAGCAACATCATTATTAAACAAGGCATCTCGATCGAGAAAGAGTTTAGCACGATCGAGAACAAGGCAAAAGGGAACCACTCGATCGAGTACACCATCAGCTCGATCGAGCAGAAGCAGATCAGAAGAGACTCGATCGAGTAGGCAGTTAGATCGATCGAGTAGAAGCATAAACAAACCGCCTCGATCGAGTGAGCATTAGCTCGATCGAGTAGGTTAGACAACATACGGCATTCATACGCATAATAAACATAATAATCATTCAAATCGAATTAGGCAGCGCAAAACATCATCATAAATAATCATCATAAATAAAATAAAACGAAATAATTCGATTAGGCAGCGGAAACGATCATCATAACAGGATACGCTATCAATCATGAGGGTATACAATAAATTATGAATGAATGTTACAACATCATGATTAAAACATTAAATTCATTCATAAAAACATAATTAGAACATTAATCAGAATTACAACTATAATCACAACCATGCTCTGATACCACATGTAAACATAAATTATAGAATCTTGATTAAAGCGATAATTACTGAAAGGTACTTACGTGGTGCAGCCATCAGATCTGATAATAAAGTTACTTGAGAAAGATAAATAATAAACCCTTATTGCTTTGCCTTCTCCTACCTTCCTTATTCTCTAATTCACTTTCTTTCTTGTGTGTTGGTGATATGAATGAATTAGGTTAAAGCACAAACAGGTGTACTTATATAGAGAGGTGGCAGGAGGGGCTTTATGGAATAAGTAGTCAGTTATGTAAATAGCCTGTAACTATTTACCATAATCTACTTAAACTAGGACTCCTAATAAAAACCCGAAACAATATATTTAACCATTATTTAATTAAGGCAACTAATATCAGTAATTAGGTCCACACAATAGAGAATCAAATAATATTAATATAATAATTCTTACATTATTTGCATAAATACTACTAATAAAATATGAATAAAAAATAAAACAAATTACAAATTCATGTCACATAAAAAAAAAAACAGCATAATATAGAAGAACCATATTAATTTTTTTTTTAAAGTACCAGGTTTAAAAAAAAACGAAAACTGAAAAAAAAACACCAAGTTGTAATCAATTTTTTTTAAAAAAACAAATCAGCACAATATTGAAGAACCCATTTATTTTTATATAATAATAATAAAGAAAAAGTAGCAAGTTTCAAAAAGAAAAGTTACAACTAAAAAAAATAACAAAAAAAAGACTGACAAAATATTTAACGAAATTAGAAAGCAACCATACAAATATTTAACGAAATTAGAAAATTATTTTAAAAATTAATATAGTTGCTTTGTTTTAAAAGAAAGAATATAACAAAAAAAATATGTAATTCTGTAATTTTAGATATTACACAAATGTTTTACGTCAAAGTACCAAATAAAAATATTACTAGAAATATCATAAGAAAAAATTCATGGTGGAGCAAGACAAACTTGATTTAGAGAAGATAAATTATGTAAAAATATATGATGAATGGATATTTGAATAGATTTGGTAGAGGGAGTTGGGTTGTTTATGAGAAAGAGTGGATGTAATCCTACGTTTTAGAATTAATCTTTTCATCAAATAATATTATTTTCACCAAACTCTAAACTATAATATTTTAATTAAAATAAAATAAAAATTAATATAAAACTATGAATAATTAGATATTTTTATTAATGCTATTATTAGATAATTGTCTCATACTTCATATAAAAAAAGTTGTAAATCAATAATATTAGTTTCGTGACAAACAAAATTAAGAACAATTTCTAAATTAAAATCATTAGTTTTATAGTACAAAAATATTCATTAAAATACATTTGAGTTCATTACTTAATTCTCTTCATTAATTTTTAGTTACAAAATTTTGTCAATAAAGCATAATACAATGATGAGAAATGTGAGCAACTAATATAGTACTAATTTTATATAAATAATTTAAAAAATAATAATTATATATACCGTGCATGTATTGCACGGATTTTAAACTAGTATAGCTAAATTTACAGTTCGATAATATTCCACAGGTCTCAATTTTTTTTTACAATATTAAGTTTCCAAAAGATAATAATTAAAATTTATGACATTTTAATTTATAAGAACATTTCCGTTGTATATCTCAACAAGTGAGATGAACCTTTTTTATTTTATGTAATTATACATGCAACCTAAAACTACACACTTTCAACAATATAAATGAACTTACAGATCTAGAAAAATTATTATTTTTGAAAAAAAATCAAAATTAATGACTATCACTAAACAAATTACATAATACAACCAAAATACAAGTTTTTTTTATCACCTATTTAAAAGGAAATCGGCTATTTCTTCATTTAATGTGGCATGTCTATAGTAAAACCCTTTTTGAATCTTTCTCAGTCATATATCAATAAAGTTTGTAGAAATGAAGCAATAAAATTGCTCACTGGGAAGGAAGTAATATACGAAAAGGACAATAACATGAAAAAGAATATGAGGGATTCAAATAGAGAGAGATGTATGTGTAAGAAGTCAAGAGAAAAAAGATATGAAGGCAACCACATGATAGCTAGAGAAACATATAAGTTAGACCATTAGTGGCAACCCAACGGATTATATTTGCATAGTTTTTGGGTCAAATTGATTGTATATGTTAGCCCATTTGCTTAGTATAAAAACAGTGGATCCATTTAAAAACTAAGAAATATAGATAACTAAAACTAGGTTTGTTAAACGGGTCTGCCGGATCAGCTCCCGGGCCGACTTTGAATATATGCCGGTTCAAAATACAGGTCAGGCCATACTGGTCACAGATTGGATTAGAATCAAAATACGGGTCAAACAAACATCTTTTATGTTACAATTTTTAATTAAAAAACATACTGGGATTTTTGTAAAATTAAGTCTATTGATCCGAAATACTCAAGAGGGAGGGGGAGGGGGGGAATTGAGTATAAATAAAGTATATCTTTTTCGATTGTCCGTATAAGCGTGTAACGAAATATACTAAGTATGAATTTATGAACTAAATTCAACCTAGTAGGTAATGTTTGAATGAAGATACTAAAACAAAGTAAAGAATAGAGACGCCACACAGAATTTTGAAGTGGTTCAGTTTCACAAATCGAAACCTACGTCTACTATTTCTCGATTCATAATTTTAGTACCTTCCTACGGATTACAAAATTATCAATCCACTCGTACAACTAACTCTAGTTGTAACTCAAAGTTGAGTATTGTTAAATACTCTATCTTACGTTAATAAGAAAGTGTTTTTGATTGTTCTCGGTGTTCACACAATTGAACGTATACGAAACAATTATAGCACTATTATCCAATAACGTCTTAAAAATAACTTGCGAGTTGGAGTGCAGCTTTTCGAAAATAAGGTTTTTGCAAAATAAGGATTTTACTTAAGATATTTATCACGTTTGCACAATATGAATTCTAGTATAAAAGCGTAGTTTTAAATGCATAAGATGCTTGAGTATTTATAATAGAGAGGCAAACTAGGTTTTAATAAAAAAAACCCTAGCTTTCTAGCCGTGGCCTCCCTTGGATAACAAGTAAGATATTAGGTCAAATTTAAAACCCTAGTAAACCATGTGCCTCCCTTGTATAACAAGAAAGAAATTAGGTTTACATCTAACTGAAACCCTAATTGAACCTAAAGGCTAATCACGAGTGGCACGACCCATAAGTCTTAACTACGTGAACCATAGTCCATCACGACTTAAGTAAGATAGAGTAGGATTTAGTTTTGAACATATATGAAAACCCTAGATAGCATGACAACTTAAAAGTTGTTTTACTAATCAATAGAGAAATCATAATAATATTCAAACTAAATAAATTTAAACCTTAATATACTATAAATACTTTTTATTAAAATGATTATTTAAAACTGTATTAGAATAAACCGTTTTGAAAAACTAAAACAGCTGCACTGTATCTCGCAGCTCCAAAGTTATAGTAGTTTCACCTGTAACTTTGAGCTTGGCAAGTAAGGTTATAGTTAAAACAGTTATAACTCTACTTCCCAAAATTACAATTGAGATTACTGCTTATTGAACGACGACCTATACTACAAAAGCTTCCTGGAGATCTTCAGTATGTTGATCATCACTTCATTCAAATCATGAGTTCTTTATCTCGAGCTCCACAAGCTTCTTTAACACTTCGTCTTTGATCTTGAGCTTGATAGTCCCAAAGTTATAGTAGAAACACCTATAATTTTGCTTCAGCACTTTCAAAGTTATACAAAGTTATAGTACAATAACCTATAACTTAGATTCACTTTTACTTCACAAATCATCAAGGTTATAGCTAAACTAGGTATAACTGCAAGTGCCAAACCATGCTTAATCTATCAAGACTTAAACAAACAATTATAAGCACAAGCTAATATATTATAAAACATACATGTCATTATCAAAACATAATCATATAATTATATGGTTCAACACAAATCATACCCTTTAAATTAAAGGGAATAAGGCAATATCATTGGGAGGAAGATAATGCTCTCTAAATTATCTAAGGACGATATTGGAGGTTGACAACTTTTCCTTACTAAATTTAAAAGTGGGACAATAATTATGAGATAATATTTTGAAGAAAATGAGACAATACAAATGGGATATTACAAAATTTAACTTTTTTTATTAACCTAAATTTTGATGAAGGCAGTAGTATTTTAATTTCTTCTTATTATAAGATGATATAAAAGTTATATAAATTTATTTTTTTATTTTAAAATAACTATTATATTATTTATTGATACAAATATAACATACAAATAATAATTAATAATATTTTTGTTTAATCTTTGACCTAATGTGTAGAAAGGGTCGGTCGATCGGGTTTTAAAACGTGTCATTTTGTATTCGGGGCATTCGGTTAGCGGATTATAGCGGTCCTTGACTCCAAACAAACAAGTCAGGTTTTATGGCTTTGGACAAGTATTGACTGGCCAACATGAAAGTGTTTTGCGATTGTATGTTTAAATGGACATTATATCCTTAATAATTAATCGGTGGTAGTGATAAAGTTGTTTGTTTTTGGTACATTATTATTATTATTATTATTATTTTTAAAGTATATAAATTATTATTACATATACATTAAATTGCTAGGATTAGACTTTTTACGCTCTTAGTTATAAGCTTACAAATGCATTTTATCTAATTATTCCATATGATATACCATTAAACTTATATATATATATATATATATATATATATATATATATATATAGAAATGAGATCAAATGAGTCCACCCCAAAACATTGAGTCCATGAGTCCTTTTTTGGACCATTGGATGAGGAAGATGGATGGCTGAGATTTAGGCTCCCAAAAGATGATTAATGAGCTAATTTTCTACTCTCTCTCTTCTTCACTTAATTAACCACTAATCCAACCCTAATACACTATATAACTTTTTCCACTCAACAACTTCTCTCTCATCCCACACAATTTCATTTTTATCACACAATCAAACTTCTCTCTAAAAAAAACTCCATTTTCTCTCATTTTTCCACCACCCAACACCTCCACCAAATAAAACCTCCACCAAAAAAACCTACACCAAATAAAAACCCACAACCTTGCCCCCGCCGCCCTGGCCGCCCCTGCAACCACCCTCCCCTCCGACGCACCTGCCACCACACTCCGACCCCCTGTCACCATCCTCCGTCCCCCCTGCCACCATCCTCCGACGCCCCTGCCACCACCTTCCTCCGCCACCACCCTCCTCCACCTCTACCGCCTCCCTCCCTCTAAGTCTTTTATTTTTTTCCCGGTTTTGGCTCCTGCCGGCCTCCACTGCGGCTCCCTCTCCCGCCTTTCCCGACCACCACCTCCCACCTTCTCACTGCTATTTTTCCAGATCTGAAAACACCTTCCAGGTTTGGGTTGGTAGGGATGGAGTGATGGTGGTGTCGTTTTTGGTGGGTGTTAGTGTGTTTTTTTTGTATTTTTTTTTTAGATCTTGTATTTGTTTTTGTTTTTTTTTCTTTTTCTTTTTCGTTTTCTTTTTCAGATCTATTTTTTTTTTTTATTAAAGTCACAAATATCGTCTTTACTTTTATTAAAGTAACATAAATTCTCTATTAAAGTTACATACTATATCCTTAGAGTCCATACTTCTATTAAAGTAATAGAAATTTCGAAACCCAAAAAATTAGTTGTTCAGATCTACTTTTTTTTTTCTTATTTAGTGATTTTAATCTTAGATCTACTATATAATAATAGATTTTTGAAAAAAATAATCGTATTATCTCGGTTTTTTAATGTCAAAAATAGATGTGGTTATTATTATTGTTGTTTACTTGCTGTTATTGTTGAGGTTGACTGAAATTACACCCTTAAAGGACCAAGGTTACATTCTCAAAGTTACACTTTCAATGAACTAAAGTTACATTCTCGATGGACTAAAGTCACACTCTCAATATATTAAAGTTATACTATTATGGACTAAAGTTACAATCGTAAAAGGATTAAATTACATTATAAATGACTAAAGTTACACTGTCTATATAATAAAGTTACATTATGAAAAGGTCAGAGTTACATTTTAAATTAGTTAAAATTTTAAAATTCAAAAATAAGATGCCATATAATTCAAAACTAAAAGTACACTTGTAAA